>PVKS010009467.1:0-15043 GCA_004027875.1 Aplodontia rufa
CCCTCAGTCTCCTAGGATTTCGTCCTACACCCCCCCCCCGCCCCCTCTCTACACCCTCAAGTGTCCTAGGGAGTCGTCTCCCTGTTGTATTGAGAATCATACAATTTGAAGTTATTATTAGCTTGAATGCTAGGATTCTTGCCTTGTTCCTAAGTCTTGGAGAAAAGGTTTGTATATCTGTCTTCTTAAATTTGTTGAGACTTAATTTGTGTCCTGACATGTAGTAGTATATCCTGGAAAATGTCCTGTGTGTTTTTGAGAAGCTTTGTGGATCTGATGTTAATTTGGGGAAAATTCTCATTAATTCCTGTTTCAAATAGTTCTTCTCCCTTCTTCCAGTATTCCCTTTATCCTTATTTTATGCCTTTTGTAATTGTTCCATGGTTTGTGGGCAATCTGTTCTGTGTTTCCAGTCATTAGTGTTGGAAGTTTCTATTGCAATGCCCACAAGCTCTTTCATTAGTGATTCAACTACTGATGAACCTGTCAAAGGTCTTTGTTTCTGTTGCAGTGTTTTTCAACTTTAGTGTTTCTCTGTGGTTCTTGCTTGGAATTTCTGTCTGCCTGCATTGCCTACCTGTTCTTGCATGCTGCTGTCTGTGTAATTCATTGGGGCCCTAGCATGTTAAACATAGTTGTTTTAATTCCTGATCTCCTAGTTCTAACATCCATGCCTTATCTAGTCCTGATGGTTGCTATGTCTCTGCAGACAGTGATTGGTTGGGTTTTTTTTGTTTTTTTTTTTTTGGCTTTTTGGCAAGCTTTGTAATTTTTCTTGGTAACGGTATGTGACATGCTGGGTAAAAGGAACTTCTGTGAATAAGCCTTTAGAGATGGGGTGGTGAGATGGGGTGGGAAAGACAAGTGTCCAGTGTGCGTCTAGGCCTCGGTTTTCTGGGGACTGTGCCCTGGACTATAAGCTGCACATGCGCTTCCCAGGCTTCCCTTTTAGGTGAGGTGGATTGGCTGTCGGGGCTGGAAATGGGTGTTTTCCTGCTCCCCAGGGCAGGTGGGCTCTGAACAAAACCCACTAGGTTAGGCTCTTGTTCCCTCAGGAACCTACTGCTATGATGATGGCATTGTGGAAAGGATTCCCACAGGCACTAGAAATCTGCTCTGCCTGTTGAAAAATAGTTGGTTTTTCTTTTTCTCCTGACAGAAGCATGAAGGGATTTTTCTCCTATATTTACTGTGAGAACCTGGTCAGGCTCTTGGAAGTGAAGCCCACAGAAGCATGGGGCACCCTGGAGATGGTCCCTTGGAGTTTTCCTCTCTCAGACTTGTCCCTTCCAAGCCTCCAGCAGTTTGTTAGTTGCAGTTCAGGTTTTCCTACCTGCCGTGGTTCCCAAGGAGGTCCAGTTACAGTCATATTGTGACCTGTATCTGCCTATCTCTAATTTTGGGAGCAAGGGTTTGCCCTGTAACCTCACTTGTCTTTTGACTCTGAGAAGAGTTGTTGGCATTTTCGTTTGTTTGGCTTTTTCCTTGTTAAGAATGAGTGGCAGCTTCCAAACTCCTTACTTGGGCCTCCCACCCTACCCCAGCCCCCCCCCCTTTTTTTTAAAGAGAGAGGGACAGTGAGAGAGACAGAGAAAGAAAGAAACAACTTTATTGAGTTTTTCACATGGCCTTAGTTGCTCCAACACTCAGTTGTGTACGTGGTGCTGGGGCTTGAACCCGGGTCCTTGTGCTTGCCAGGCAAGCGCCAAAACCGCTGAGCCACCGCTCCAGCCCCCCCTTTTTTTTTTTTAAAGAGAGAAGAACTGTGTGTGTGTGTGTGTGTGTGTGTGTGTGTGTGTGTGTAAGAGAGAGAGAGAGAGAGGGGCAATTTTTATTTAGTTTTTCACGTGACTTTTGTTGTTTTGACACTTAGCTGTGTGCGTGAGTGCTGGGGTTTGAATCCATGTACTCGTGCATGCCAAGCAAGTGCTGTAACTGCCAAGCCACTGCTCCAGCCACTACCCCATCCCTTTTTGTTGACAGTGTTAGTTTAGTGGAGAAGGTGACATTAAAAAAATGAATATACTGCCAGGCGTGGTGACACATTCCTGTAAGTCCCAGCTACTTGGAAGGCTGAGGCAGAGGGTCACATGTTTAAGGCTGGTCTAGGGCACTTAGCAAGATGCTATCTAAAAAAACAAACAAAACACACAAACAAACAGAAAACAATAAAAGAAAGGGCTGGAGATGTAGCTCAGTATCTAGAGTGCTTGTCTACCATGTACAAGGCCCTGGGTTCAATTCCCACTGCCAGAAGAAATAAAAAGTGACTTTAGTCATTGGTGGCACCAATTCTGTTGTGGTTTCCTAGGCACACTGTCTTCCAGAACAGTCTGGTTCCACTGTATGAGGACTTGGCCCCAAGGTGATGTGAGACCAGAGAAAGAGGCAGACAGATACAGGATTGAAGAAACTTAATGACAGAAGTGTGGTCCTTCTGGGTGACAGCAAGACCAATGGATCCCTGATTTGGGTCAGGAGAGGGTGTGTATGTAAAAGGGGTTACAATTTAAAACGACGGGTGAAGTCAAGCTGCACCCACATGTGCCCTACCTGCGTGCACACAGCACTCATGTTCCTATCTGGAGTCTGACTCCTTTCCTTCTCTAGGTGTCCCCCATCTCCCCTCTCTTGTGAGTTACTGCGGACTCATTTCATCCAGGAAACTCTCTCCTTGCTCTATATCCCACTCTGGTCAGTTGGCCTTTCCCCCTGTGCTGTCCCTGTGGCTGCATTTTGCCCAGCATGTAGAAATGACCGTTGTGTGACTATTGAGTTGAACCTCGGCCCCTCCAAGTCTGGGTGTACTGTGTGTCCATCTTCATGTGCCCAGGTCCTCCGCCTGGGCTGCCTCCTTGGTGCTCATCACACACTTGTGATTGTTCTAAGCACGTGGTTGGCTTGATCTTGTTTGGGATCTTGTCTGAGCTGGGAGATCTGGGCTCTCCATTCCGGCCTCTGGATGCTCTTTTGGTCCTCCAGGGTGGAGGTTTTATCAGTGTGTTCAGCTTCCCTCCCAGAAGTCCGAGCCTTTTTCACCTGTTCATATCTTGTGCACATTTTTCTGATGATGTGTTTCAACATATGGGCATTCTCTATGTAATCTCAAGAGGTGTCTTTTGTCATATATATGTGGTTTGAATGTTCCCTCCAAAATGTGGGCTGAAATTTAGTTGCCATTATAAGTGTTAAGAAGTAGAACTGAGTAGGGCTGAGCTTATCTTTTCCTCAGGAACCGGCTGCTGTGGTGATGGCATTTGGGAATGGGCTCCTGATGCAGAGGATGGGTTTGGTTGGGTCTTCCTCTCTGTCTTGCACATAATCCACTGGCCCTTCTGCCATGTTATGATTTATCAAGGAAGCCCTCACCAGGTATGGTTCCTGGATGTAGACTTCCTGTTCTCCAGAATCATAAGCTGAAAAGAGCTGTTCTTCATAAGTTACCCAGTCATGGGGATTCTCACAGCAGCAGAAAACTGATGAAGACACATGGTACTGAAGAAAATTCTTGACTCTTCATTTTGTTAACACTGACTTGATGAATGGGAAATTCCTCATTTTAATGGGGTGTGACTTTCTTTTCCTTTATGAGTAGTGCTTTTATGCATCCTGTTAATGAGGTATCTTGGAAGATTTGTTCTTTCTGGAACCTTTATTGTTTTTCTTTACAAATTAAAGCTGAGATTTGTATCTGGGGAAGAGTTTTTAATTTTTCACCATTACATATGTTGTTGCTTTGTCAGGTCACGGCACTTTCTTTCTTTAGTTTGTTAAGGTTTTAATATGAATGAGTGTTAAATTTTATGTGGTGCCTTTTCTCCCTTTTAGATTGTATGCTTTCTCCTTTATTCTGTAAGCTTAATTTGATGATCATATTTCAAATATTAACCCAATATTTTTCTTGGAATCAATCTAATTTGGTCACAATATTTTTCTTCTAACCATAGAATTTGATTTACTAATGTTTTCTTTAGGGTTCCCATGTGTGTTCATCAGTGGCCTGTAATGTTCTTCTTCTGGTGACCTTGTGAGCATTTGGTATCAGGGTTAGAAAGGACTTCCTGGGGGGCTGGAGTGGTGGCTCAGTGGTTACAGCACTTGCCTGGCATGCACAAGTATGTGGGTTCAAACCCCAGCACCATGTACACAACGAAGTATCTGAGCAACGAAAGCCATATGGAAAACTAAATAAAATTGATTCTTTCTTTCTGTCACTGTCCCTCTCTCTCTTTAAAAAAAGAAAGAAAGAAAGAAAGAAAGAAAAAAGGACTTCCTGGTTTTGTAAATTAGCTTATATGTTATTGGTGTTTATTCTTTAAATGTTTAGAAAAATTTGCTTGTGTGAAATTTTTCAGAGTTGTCTTCATGAAACAGTTTTAAGTTATGAACTCAGGTTTTTAAATAGCTGTAAGAATAGATGGTGTGTGGTGTGTTATTGTGCTTTTAATTTGCATTTCTCTAGTGATACTGAGCAGCTTTTCATGTATTACCATTTGTACATCTTTGGTGATGTATAGATATTTTACATAGATATTGTTCAGATATTTTGCCCATTTTAAAAAACTGGGTTGTCTAAGCTGTGAGAGTGTGTGTGTATGTATATTTTAGCTACGCCATCTCCTGTCTATCTGTTTTGGTAAAGGGATTGAATTCAGGGGTGTTTTAGCACTGAGCCAAATCCCCAGCCTTTTTAGCTTTTAATTTAAAGCTAGTCTCACTAAGTTGCCCAGGCTGGCCTTGAATTTGTGATCCTCCTGCCTCAGCTTCCCAGGTGGCTGGGATTACAGGCATGCGCTACTGTACCTGAATTTTTGCCTTTGTTTTTAATCTTCAGGGCACAGTACTGAGTCTTTCACTCCTTCTGTGATGAAAGATACAGGTTTTTCATAGATGCCTTTTAACACTTTGAGAAAGTTCCCTTCCTTTCTTACACTGTTTATGGATTTTTTTTTTAAATCAGGAATCACTGTTGGGTTTTGTCAAATTCTTTTTCTGCATTGAAAAAATAGTTAATAATGCTTTAGCTTGGATGTTGAGCATCCAAGTGTTAAAGGCCTGGTCTGCAGGGTGGCACTGTTTGGGAGGTTGCAGAATCTTCTAGAGGTGAAGCCTTCTGAGAGGTCCCTAGGTCACTAGGGATGTGCCCCCACAAAGTACTGTGGGACCCAGCCAGTCCTAATGATAAAGACAGCTTTATCATTAGGGTCATACACACTTGGCATTGATATGCCTGCTTGCTGAATTGACTTCTCTGCCCCCTTACACCCTGGAGAGTTTCTCATGTTGATTTCTCTATAGGTTGATAATAATATGTTGTTATAGCTGCACTTTCTTCAGATACATTTTCTGCACCCTTCCCTATCATCCCTGGGACTTCATGTTCCCGTGGCCTGCCTGATGTCCCATAGTCCAGTCATGCTTGTCAATTTTCATTCTTGTTTTTCCTATTTGCTTCATTTTGGTTAGTTTCTGTTGCTTTTGTTTTTTTTAACTGATCTTTTTGGTATCTGATGTGCTGGTTCCTTTCTTGATTCAGTGCATTTTTGTGTGTGTATTTGTCTAGAAATTTCATGTGGGTCTTTCATACCTTTCATTCTCCTACCACTCTTTATATTTCTCTCTATACTGTGAAACATGTGGAACCCACCAGCTAGATGTGGCTGTTTACATTTATATTTAAATTAACTGAAAGACAAAAATTGTAAAATTAAAGATTCACTTTCTCAGTCACGTTTCCCATATCTCAAGCACTCAGTCACTACCCATAGCTGGTGGCTTCTTGCAGGTGAAGGACATTTCCACCACAGCAGAAAGTTCCTCTGGACAGCACTGCAATCTGGAGCATTTCTTGCAAAAATATGAAACTTTTGCTGGGTGCCCGTGTTTGCTCTTATGGTCTAGCCGGCTGCTCACTGTCCTCAGCAGTCATATCCGACTTCTGCTTCCTAGACAGAGCACAGGATGTGCCAGTGAAACATGGGAAGAAAACAGTAGGTTGTTGCAATTAACTACAAAAAAGGAGGTAAATTAAGTTTATCATTGTATCCATGGGCAGGATGTACACTATTTACTAAAATGTAAATAAATTAGAACTACTCAACATTTTATTGTTTGCATGGAAAAGTATTCTGGAATGTGATAAACTGTACCAATGTGTCCAGATTACTGTCCGTGTACACCTGAGGACCATCACGGCTCTTCATCCTCTCCCAGCCTCAGTGCTTTCCTTTCATCCTGCTCTGGGTTTTTGTGCCTCCAACTTTGCTTTGTTCATATAATCATATAATTGTGGCATGTTAGCGATGATATCCCGTGCATTGAAACCCAGCCTGATATATAAATCAGGACTATATATATATATATATATATATATATTTAAAGAGAGAGGGACAGTGAGAGAGAGAAGATAAAGAGAATACATTTCATTTAGTTTTTCATGTGGTTTTTGTTGCTCTGAGGCTTCGTTGTGTATGTGATGCTGGGGTTTGAACTCACGTACTGAGTATGCCAGGCAAGTGCCGTAACCACTAAGCCACTGCTCCAGCCCCAAGGATCATATTTTCTACCACTGTTGGACACTGATTTTTTTTTTTTTTTGTATTCAGGTTCTACCTCTGAGCTACATCTCTAGTCTTCCCCCATTTTTTTTTAAATTATTTTGGGAGCAGGTCTGCCCAGATTGGTGTCGAACTTATGATCCTCCTGCCTCAGCCTCCCAAGTAGCTGGATTACAGGCATGTGCCACCATGCCCAGCATTGACACTGATTGTAAATGATTCTACCATAGCTCTTGTAATACCTTGGTACGAATTAAATGTTCATAATATGATATGGGTCCTTACTTACTAAAATGTAAGCTCCTTAAAAGTAGGAGGAAAAAAAGGATTAATTTAATTTAATATTCCTGGGAAGCTAGAAGAGTTTCAGACACATGGTAGGAACTTAATTTTTGTTTGTTTGAATTAATAAGTTAGTGCATTGAATGGGTATTTCTGTCATGCTATCTCTTTATGTCTCAAAATAAATCACAGAATGAGACATGAACTTAACAAATCTACATAATGTTTCATGGTAAACTCTCAAAGTAAACATGCTAAGAATTATTTTCCACATACCTCTTTCATGGCCGAATATTGATCACATTGGGTCGACCAGAAAGGTGCTGTCCTGGAATCCGTGTCATTCAAGGATGTGACTGTGAATTTCAGCCGGGACGAGTGGCAGTGCCTGAGTGACACTCAGAGGACCCTGTACCGGGATGTGACGCTGGAGACCTACAGCCACCTGGTCTCTGTGGGTGAGTAGTTTTCCCCGTGCAACGCCTAAAAGCAAGTGTTTCTTTCCTTAGTTTGTAGCTGCCCAAATGTACAGGCCCTTTGGGAGTTTAGTGATATTTTTGTGTATGTTTCTGGAGTCAAAGATGGTGATCCATTTTGGTCATGGAAAGAATGTTTGTGTTCTTACCTCCCTAATAAAGATTCAAATAGGCACTTCTTTATGGGGCTTCTGAAGCTGCACCCTCATATTCTTTAAGGGAGGCAATGTCCAAGCAGCTGTGAGAAATCTTACCTATATCTTATTTACAGGACACTGCATCACCAAACCAGATGTTATCTTCAGGTTGGAGCAAGGAGAAGAGCCATGGACATTAGAGGGAGAATTCTTGGGCCAGCCTTATCCAAGTGAGTTATTACCAGGCAAGAAAGGCAGCCAGTGGGAGTCAGGTTCAGGGGTTGGGAGCTTTGGACTGTGTCTCAGTAACTTCTAAGATAAAGACCCCAGCCCCTTGGTGGAAGTAACTAAACTGCAGGCCACAATGGCCTAGTAACCTGGGTCACTCTTTCATCTACCATTCATAAACACATATGCCTTCCCTTCCTGAATAACTTTCAGAGGCATTTACCATTCTGAGACCTAGAATTTAAACCCTGACTGCTGCGTCTAACACCTTATTTCTTAGCTTCTCTAGTATTCATTTCCTTAAATGCTTTTCTGTGTAATCCTCACCTCCAGGTATTAATTCAAACATTGATTCTGCAAGTATTCATCGAAGACCAGCTATGTGCCCCTCATATTTGTGGCATTGGGGACATGCAGGTGAACACACAGTATCCCTGAGCTTGTAGACCATACAAACTAGCTGGAGGACATAACTAAGTAGATCTATATGTCAGGCAATAATAAGACAATGAAGAACTTCCAAGCAGGTGACAGGAGAAAGTGGTGGAAGAATGCCATTGCTGAGACCAGCAGGTGAACATTCAGTTGAGGTGTGTAAAGAAGCAAGTGGAGGCTGCAAGGCAGAAGGAAGAGCTAGGCCCAGTCTCTGGGGGCAGGAGTTTGCTTCCCATGTGTGGTGTGTGGGTGCAGTAGGGAGGACAGTGCTGGGAAGTATCAGAGAGGGCAATGGTGGGAGGTGACGGAGATGACCAAAGGCCTAGAAATACCAGCATAGTAAATGCACTGAGACCCAAGATAAATATAATACCTTGAAGGCAGCCAGATAAAAATGACACTTTATAGGTAGGGGTAGAGTGTTTGACCCAGAGGAGAGTGAAATAACATCCTTATAGTGCGGAACAAAAAGAACTGTCTACCCAGGGTCTAGATCCAGTGAGATGTCTTTCAAGAAATGATGGAAATGAAGGAAAACTAACAAAAATCATCCTTAGGAGTCCTGCTTTTAAAAAAATTATAACAATTTTTTTTTAGGATGAAGGGAATTGATACTAGAGGGAAACTTGAAATGAAGTAAAAAGCAATGGTGATGGTAAATATCTGGATAAACAGAAGTGGCAGCTTTTCTTATAAGTTTTTAAAAATATTTGCAACTGTTGGGCTGGGATGTAGTTCAGTGGAAGAGGATTTCCCTAGTATGTAACAGGCCCTGGGTTCAATTCCTAGCCCTAGCACCAGCACATAAAAAAAAAAAAAAAGAAAAGAAAAAGAAAAGCTTATAGTTTATAAGACTTGACAATAAAAACCATATCACCATGAAGTGAGATATTCAGTGTCTGTAGATGTAGTGCATCTGATTGTCACAACAGAGGGGGCTGGCTGCACAGGGATCTGTATGTTGTAATGCTTCTACATTTTACCTGTAGTGGTGAAATATTAACTCAGAGCAGACTGAGTGGTTCGATGTATGTGTTGTTATCCCTACAGCAGCCTTTAAAAAATACAAAGAAATATAGCCCAAAAGCCAACAGATAAATTAAAATGTAATGCTAAGAAATATTCATTAAATCCAGAGGAAATGTGAACTCAGAATGGCTTTTATGTTTGAAAAAGTTTGTAGTGAAAAGAAAGGAGATGCTACAGAGACCCTGTGTTGCGCAGGAAGTATGAATTGCTTGGCATCTGGTCTTTCAGAAGTTTTCTGACCCTTGATCTGTGCCATTTTTATTTACATACGAGTGTCAAATTCATAAATAGAACATTAGTGTACACAGCACATTTAAAGATAGTGTGCTGTATTAAAACATCTTGGAAGAAAAACTTTCTCTGTTAGATGCTCAGAAGTTTTTAAAGTAAAATTCAACACTCATTTTTGAAAAATAAACTCAGTAAAATTGGGCTAGATGAGAAAAGTCCATTCCAATGTCACTGATGAGGACTGCTATTAAATTATAGCAGTAAGGGTGTCCACCATCACTATCATTATGTAATATCATTTTGAATGAATTAGAGAGTCAACCCATGAAACAAGTTATTGGCATAAAAATTTAAAAGGAAGAAACAAAAATCATTATTTGCCAATGATGTAATTGAATATCTGCTCCACCTGGATGGAAAACAGTCAGAAGATAAGAAAAATGAATTGATTTTATTTAAAATAGCAACAAAAATAGAAGAAAATGGCTAGAAACAAACATATTAAGAAATATGTAATATAACAGACTCACAGCGGTGTTGTATTCCTGGCTAGGAAGCCACTAAAGGAGGGATAGGCAGATTCAGGAACTGAAGATGGGTTCTCTGAAGGCAGTCTCTGTGCGCACTGTAACTCAGCTGCCTTTAAGTTACTCCAGACATGCTGAATGAAGGGTGCTCAGGGAACTGAAATCATCTAGTGCCCTGTGAAGGCAGGTGGGTGGCTGATCAGCACTGGAGAGAGGGAGGTCTTTTTGTATTTTATATTTTGTTTTGTTTGTATCTCTTGAAATTTGGGCTGTATGAATGTATTATTTAAAAGAAATTCTTTAAAAAAGTAAAGGAGGGGCTGGAGCCTGGAGGATATGGCACTTGCCTGGCATACGCAAGTACGCCTGTTTGAACCCCAGCACCACGTACACAATAAAGTGTCTGAGTAAAGAAAGCCACGTGAAAAAAGTAAAGGAGGACAAATCAGCTGTGTTACATGATAAGGAGAGATCAAGAAGACAGAGAATTAAATGTTGTATGTGGTCGTCCTAGTCATCCGAAGAGAAATTTCTCGGGGGTGGTTGGTGAAGACTTGCTGGGTGTGAGTTCAAGCAAGAGTAGGATTTCTACTCCCGGAGGAATGGTAGACCAGACCCTCTGTAGGGCCTTGTCAGTGCAACAGAATTAGAATCTTGGTAAATTATGTTAACTTATGGCTGGATTGTCTAAAATATAAGAGAAATTTGTAATGCTCAAGAGACAAAATGGAAATGTAGTGGTGAGCTGAAGCCAGAGATGTGTTCACTTAGCAGAAAATGGACACATGAAGGTGCTGGAAAGTTCTCACCATCCGGGGCCCAGGTGATGGAGGGTTAGTGAGTCTTCCTAATTAGGCCAGGCCACCAGAGCTTGGACTGATCCATCCCTATGCCTGTTAATTAGCTTTCCCTGGCCTCCAGCAGCTAGGAATGGATGTTCTCTCAAGGAATGAATCTCTGTTCAGCCCCCAGGACTCCCAGGTGAAGGGTACCAGAAAGAAGAAGCTCAGAATAGAAAGCTAGTGGGCCCAAAGGAGAAAGAAGTCATTCATGGGAACCAGTAGAATGCATAGAATTAAAATATGAAGGGATTTCAGATTTTAGAACTACTGGATATAAAACGTTAAAATTCGTATATAAGAAAAAAGACCAAAAACAACCAAAGCATTTCTGAAGGCTTAGAAAATCTAGGCCTCTCTGGCAGGCAAGGATGGCCCTCTCACATGCCAATATTTGTTACACTTAGAAAAAAAGCAGTGTTCATAGCTATAAACATTGGGGAATATATCTGTGACCTTGAAGCAGGAAAGGATTTCCCAAACAGTAGACAAAAAATTAAGACACGTTGCTAAGCAGTCTTGTTCACATGGCCCTGGGAGGAGGCCTCCCAGCTGGTCTTCCACAGTCTCTGTAGAACATTTTCCCCAGCACTTCACCTGTTCCTGAGGTTTCAGCGTTCTGCTTTACCAGGTGCTTTGAGAACTTCTATCCTGGTCTCATCTGCACTTCTCTCTCTGTTTTATCTGGGCTATTTCATTTCTTCGTTGTCAAAATGACAAAAACTAACCTTCACATCATCCCCAAGTTATGAGTCTTTCCATATTCCTTATTTCCACATAATGAGGCTCCATACGTTATCTTTTTTTAAATGTCTTCTGAAATCATTCAATGAAAAATATTTTTTCCAGAAATTTATTTGTTGAACAAACAAGTTTCTACTGAAATTATATATGTCTATATATATATATATAAATTCTGAAAATTAGATTTACCCCCAAGAGCCCTCCTAATTACCCACCTGTATCTCCCCCCCTCCTTCCCAATACATCTCTACAAATGCCTTGGGTTGTATGACATTACACCTTATCCGGATTTAAAACGTGATAATAGAACTCCTTTCTCAATGGCCAGGGTCTAGCTCCAGCCTCCACAGATGAGTGAAGACATTCAACCCTTTGTTCTCTGGATTATGCTTATTTCACTCAGCATAATTTCTTCCATAGCCATCCATTTACCTTCAAAGGCTGCAATATCATTGTTTCTAATTGCTGAGTAAAATTCCATGGTATATATGTTGGTACATAGTTTTTGGATCCATTCATCCAGTGAGGGACATCTGGGTTATTTCCATAATTTAACTATTGTAAATTGAGCTGCTATGAACATCTATTTCGCTGTGTCACTGTAGTGTGCTGACTCCAAATCCCCTGGAAAAATACCCAAGAGAGGAATAGCAGGATCATATGGTGGTGGGCTCATCCCTAGTTTTTTGAGGATTCTCCACACTGCCCTCCAGAGGGGCTGTACCAGTGTGCAGTTCCACCAACAGTCACACTTATCTTTTGCTGCGTCTGACAGTCTTGAGAGTCATCCAGTCATCACGCTGATCTCTATAGTTCCTCTTACTTTTTATTTTCCTTGGAGAACACTTCTGTAGCTTTTATTTTTACTTTCTACTGACGTCACTCAAAACCAGAACCTTATGTTCTGTGCCTTGATCAATTAGTTCCTAATTGTTTTTTTTTCTTTTGTTTTTCCTTTTTTTTTAATTGGTTCAACATAGTCTTACGTATTGGAGGGAATCGTTGTTACATATTCATGCATACATGGATATTGATGTAGTAAGTTGAGCTTGATCCTAGTCCAGGATCTCCCCCTCTTCATCCATTCCCTAATCTCATAATCTCCTCTGTAATACTCCTATACTGTAAATAGAAAAGAGCATACATGTATATTAATTATTGAAATTTCTGGTTTTATTTATTTTTTTTATTTTAAAATTATTTTTTTATTTTTTATTTTTTTATTAGAAGAATATAGAAATACAGTTGAGGGGGAAACATTATCAAAACATTAGCAATCGATGGATATAAACTTTGTTATCGAGGGGAAAAACCAGATAATTTCTGGTTTTATATGCCTGCCTGAGTATAGTTTGGCTTCTCATGGGTGTCAAGTGTACCCAACCATTACCCCCTCCCTCACAACTACAGAAGTGTTTTCCCCCCATCTTCATAGTTATGGGTCCCCCAGCTTATATGAAAATTCAACTTTGGTGGGTTTATTATTTAAACTTATCTATCTTTTATTGTATTTTAGGTTTTACTCTAGCTTCCAATATGAGAGGAAACATATGGCCCTTAAGTCTCTGTGTTTGGGATATTTCACTCAGCATGATTTTTATCCATTTCCATCCATTTAGCTGCAAAAGCCATGATATCATTCTTTCTAATAGCAAAGTAGAAGTCCATTGTATATATACACCACAGTTTTTGGATCCATTTATCCAGCGAGGGGCATCTGGGTTGGTTCCATGGTTTAACTGTTGTAAATTCATCTTCTGTAAGCAATTACGATGTAGCGGTGTCTCTGTAGTATGCTGATTCTAGCTCTTATAGGAAAATGCCCAAGAGTGGGATAGCTGGGTCACATGGTGATTCTATCCCTAGTTTTTTGAGGAGTCTGCACACTAGTTACCAGAGTGACTGTACAACTTTGCTGTTCCACCAACAGTGTGATAGTGTTCTTTCTCCCTACAACCCTTCCAGCATCTGTTATTGTCCATATTCTTCATTTATGCTAATCTGACTGGAGTGGGGTAGAATCTCAGTGTAGTTTTGATTCGTATTTGTATTTTTCTGATTGCTAGTGATGTAGAACATTTTCTCATATATTTATTGGCTTTTGAACTTCCTCTGTTTAGTTCCATAGCCCATTTATTGATTGGATTGTTTGTGTTTTTGGTGTTAAGTTTTTTGAGGTCTTTGTATATTCATTCCCTGTTGGAGGCATTACAGGCAACGATTTCTTCCCATTCTGTAGATTCTCTCTTGACACTCCTTGCCCATTCTTTAGTGGTGCAGAAGCTTCAGTTTAATGGCATTCCACTCATTGATTCTTGGCTTTAATTCTTGTGCTTTGGGAATTATGTTAAGGAAGGAAGCGCCTATACTGATGTGGTGGAATGTTGATTCTATTTTTTCTTCTAGCAATTGTATAATTGGTTTAATTACTAATTCTTTGATCCATTTCAATTTGATTTTTGTGCAGGGTGAAAGATAAGGATCTAATTTCAATTGTCTGCATATGGCTGTCCAGTTTGTTTAGCATCATTTGTTCAACGGGCTTTTTTGCCTCCTTTGTGAGATATCAGATGGTTAAAGACTTGTGGGTTTGATTCAGTGTCTTCTATTCTGTTCCATTGGTCTTCATGTCTGTTTTGATACCAGTACCACACTATTTTTATTACTATAGCCCTATAGTATAATTTCATGTTAGGCATTGTGACACCTCCTGCTTCCTCCTTGTTGCTTAGTAATGTTTTGGCTATTATGGGTTTCCTGTTATTCCAAATGAATTTGAGAACTGCCTGTTCTATATCCATGAAGAATGTCATTGGTACCTAATGGGGATTGCACTGAATCTGTACAGGGCTTTTGGCAGAATGGCCATTTCATTTATATTGATTCTGCCTAACCAAGAACATAGAATATTTTTCCATCTTCTCAGGTCTTCTTCAGTTTATTTTTTCAATGGTAATTTTCATTGTAGAGGTCTTTTATGTCTTTTGTTAGATTAATGCCCAAGTATTTTATTCTTTTTGAAGTTGCTGTGAATGGGACAGATTTCCTGATTTCTTCTGTGGTTGAATTGCTGTTGGAGTATAGGAAAGCTATTGATTTATGAGTGCTGATCTTGTATACTGTCACTTGGCTAAATTCATTTATAAGCTCTAGAAGTTTTCTGATTATTCTTTTTTGGCCTTCTTGGTCAAATATAGTTAAATTCTTCTAGGTTAAATATAGTTTAACTTCCTCTTTTCCTAGTCAAATTCCTTTGATTGCCTTCTCTTGTCTGATAGATCTGGCTAGGATTTCGAGGACTATTTTAAATAAAAGTGGTGAGAGTGAACAGCTTTGTCTTGTTCCCAAATTTAGTAGAAATGATTTCAGTCTTTTCCCACTAAGTATAATGGTGGCTGTGGGTTTGTTATAAATGGCCCCTATAAAATTAAGGTATGTTTCTTTGATTCCTATCTTCTTCAGAGTTTTGAGCACCAATGGGTGTTGGATTTTATCAAAGGCCTTTTCTGCATCAATTGAGATGATCTTATGGTTTTTATCTTTAATTCTGTTTAAGTG
>PVKS010009467.1:15143-64017 GCA_004027875.1 Aplodontia rufa
TCTTTCTTTCTTTTTTTTTTTTTTAAGAGGGAGGGACAGTGGGAGAGAGAGGAAGAATCAGTTTTATTTAGTTTTTCATGTGGCTTTTGTTGCTCAGACTCTTTGTTGTATACATGGTGCTGGGAATTTGAATTTGCATTCTCACTCATGCCAGGGAAGTGCTGTAACTGCTGAGACACCACTTCAGCCTAAGTATTATTTTTTTATGTGTTTTTGAATGCAGTTTGGTAGAATTTTATTAAGGATCTTTGCATCTATGTTTATCAGGGAAATTGGTCTGTACTTTTCTTGATGTGTCTTTGTTGAGTTTTGGTATCAGGGTTATAGTTGCCTCATAAAAATATTTGGGAGGGTTCCATCCCTTTTAATTTCATGGAATAGCTTGCTAAGAAGAGGTGTTAATTCTCCTTAAAGGTCCATTAGAACTCTGCTGAGAATCCATCAGGTTCTGGGCTTTTCTTTTTTGGAAGGCCTTTGATTGCAGTTTGAGTTTTGCTATATGAGATTCGTTAGTTTTGATTTTCAATGTCCTCATCTGTTAATTTGGGAACGTTGCATGTGGCTAGGTATTTGTCTATGTCTTCCAGATTATCAAACTTGGAAGTCTATAGTTTTTCAAAATAGGTTCTGATAATCTGGATTTTGGATGAGTCAGTGGTGATGTCTCGTTTTCATTTCTAATTTTGTTGATTTGCTTCACTTCATTCTTCCATTTGGTAAGGTTGGCTAGGGGTCTGTCAATTTTATTTATTTTTTGAAGAACAAACACCTTGTTTCATTGATTCTTTGTATTTTTTTTCTATGTCATTGATTTCAGCTCTGATCTTGGTTATTTCCTGCCGTGTATTGGATTTGGAATTGGATTGTTCCTCTTTTTATAGGGATTTGAGTTGGAGCACAGGTTTATTTATTTGGGCTTTCTCTTGATTTTTTATTATTATTTTCATATACAAAAAAGATAAAACTTGAAATAGTTCTAGATTTTTTCTCCTATTCTGTTGGGGTGTGGCTGGTTCTTCACATAGGTGGAAAAAAACTACATTCACATTTGCTTATTTGAGGACCCAGTGCAGAGTTCAAGGTGCAAAACCCCAACTGAGCAGATCTTATTTCAAACTTGACACTCATTTCTAAAATTACCTCAGTAAAAAGGAACAATGATTCACTGCAAATGAATGAACTATGATACAGTGTTCTTTCCAAAATGTCTTCATTTGGCAACTGTAATTACATGGATGTCTGCTTCAGGCCATTTTAGATGTGTGAGTAATACGCGCGTGTGCGCGCGCGCACGCACACACACACGCATATATCAGCACACTTTTCAAATCCAGACAGGGTAACAGCAACAAGCTTAACTTGCTCGCTGTCTCTCTTTCTCTCTCTCTCTATATATATTTTAAACATGATACTTTAGTATAACTTTTGTTAATTCAGTAGTACAAGCTATTTATGTTCTACAAAAATTTTATTTTATAGCTACAAGGGTGAAAAGTATCCTAGTACATTTACATCTCACATATCCTGGTATACAAACAGTACTTATTGAATTTGAGCCAAAAGCTAGAAGTCTTTAGTTTTAACATTTGAAAGAGCTTCCTTGCTTCTGTAACCTAAAATCATACACTAGTCCAATTCCAGAGTTTGTGATTACTCATCATTTTAAAATGTGAGAAACAGGTGAATCCAAACTTTTTGGAGAGAGAATCAATTTTTATTTAGTTTTTAATATGGCTTTTATTTATTTATTTATTTTTAATTTTTTTTATTCGATAGACATGGCCTTACAGTTAGGAGGGGTTCATCATCAAACAATCAAGAACAGCAGTGTAATGACAGAATGAGCCAATACTGGTGCCAGACCATGGTTTCCCCCTTTGGGTTCCCCATGGTTCCATGTTTCACTTTACTTAAGCCCCAAGTTCACTGGACGTCTCGTGGAAGTCGGAGGTTCCCCTCGGATTAGATTCACCCTTACTACCTCCCTCTGGTCACCTTGATGTCCCTCCTATTCCCTTCTCCCCTCCCTACCTCCCCCACCACGTCCCCCAGGAATCTTAGCACAGTTCCCAATGATCATGTATGAATTCATACATGTTGAGTTAATTGTTAGGTTAGCCATCTAACAATCTGTTTCTGCTTATATTCTAGCTTCCACAAATGAGAGAAAACATTTGGCCCTTGAGTCTCAGAGTTTGGGATATTTCACTTAGCAAAATTTTTTTCCATCTCCATCCATTTGGCTGCAAATGCCATAATATCATTTTCTCTAATAGCTGAATAGTATTCCATTGTATATATGTACCACAGTTTTTGGATCCATTCGATGAATGGATCCAAAAACTGTGAATCCAAACTTTTAATTACAATTTGTATATTCAAGTTAGGCAGAACAGCCCAATATGACTTAGCTGTCTATCCTAAGCCCAACACTCACATCTCCACTAAGTTAGACAAGTCTTAGAGTATTTCTCCTTTTCCTTACAAATAATGTACAAATTTAGAAGTAGCTGGTAAAACTGATATATAAGATGGTAACTAAAAGGTGACATTTTCTGTTGGTTACAATACTGCTCCTGCAAATTGTGTATTCTGCTGTGTTCTTTAACTGTGTTTGTTATGTGCAGAAAGCTCTTTTTACAAGAATGGACATCAAACTTGATGTAAACTAAATTTATAGTACCGTATAAATTTTCTCAGATTCAAGGAATGTAGGAAAACAGGTGAAAAATCTGGCCTTTGATAATACCTTTACAACTATGTCAAATTCATAAGCAGATTCTTCTGTACAGTTGAAAAAATGGCATTGTGTGGATCTGTGGTGTGGAAATGAAATCTAGAAATCTTTCTAATCTGCAGTAACTCTCTCCAGCAACTCTAAAGTACCACTCATTTTTCTTTGCAGTATTACAGAATTCTAGAAAAAATGAGGGTGGAAAGCTGCTGGGATTTTAACAGTTGCTCCCCTCACTGGTGGTCTTAGCATTTCAGATGGGGTCTCACAAAGAATCTCTAAGGAATCGCTTGCTCCCAGACAGTCAGACAATGACTTGGACACTTTTCAAATTAGAACTCAGTTGTTGCCTAATCTTTCCTACTTGCATCTCTGTCATTGTAGAATTTGGATGACTGCATTTTTCCCTTACGGAGAAATTATTTGGCTAAACATACACTTAACTCGAGGCAGTGCTCTGAGAAAACCCCTCTTGGGCTAAGCACTTGCAGGGACTGAAGTCAACAGTCCACTGAAAGGGGCAGAGACCAAACACTCAGAGGGCTGAGTCCAAACCCATGGGAACACAGTGATCTTGGTGTCCCAGGATCAGCAGGGCAGCAGGACAGCAGGACAGCCCAGGCAGGCAGCTCGCATGGTTGAGTTACCATTTTTAATCTTTGTCTGCTATCTATGCCCCAGAGACAAAAAGGGACGTGGAGACTGCTGGTTAATTAAACTTCTTGAACTGGTAAAAAAAAAAAAGCTCTTTAAAAAAAGTATTTATATACATATATATATTTAAAATGCATCATAATAACAAACAGCCATATATCCCAACAAGGCCTAATTTCACAGCAGCATATGGTACAGACATCTTCCAAAAATGCACTCTGGTGGATGGGGGGTTTTATCCTGCATTTAAAGGAATGTTCTACATCTGAGCTTTAGTGACTGGAAATGTGTTACAAAGAGCTCATCTTTGGGACTAACTTGTGAGCAAGACCAGCCAGTTAAGTTGCTTCACCAAATCAGACACCCCAGAATACTGAAAACGGCAGAATGCAGAGCAGCACAGGAAGCACTTTCAGCTGACGTTCCGGACCAATCCAACAAGGGCCAGGATGAGCTTGCCAGTCCTTGCTTCACTTAAAACAAGTGCCCACACTCAGCAGGGTTCCTGCTTGTGTATGTTACGTCTGCAGTATCAAGAGGACCCAGAGGGTGACACCATTCAATATGTGTCTCCTGATTTTTTTTTTTAAAGAGAACAACAGAGAGAGAGAGAGAGAGCGAGAGAGAATATCAATTTTTATTGAGTTTTTCACATGGCTTTCGCTGCTCTGACTCTTAGTTGTGTACGTGGGTGCTGGGGTTTGAATCCGTGTACTTACGCATGCCGGGCAAGCACCATAACTGTGAGCCACCGATCTAGCCCCTGTCCTGATTTTTGATGAAGGCACTCAGTGCTATAAATTTACCTCTTAAGAATGCTTTCATACTGTCCCAGAGATTTTGATGTAGTATGTCATCATTCTTCTGTCTCCAGGAACTTATTGATTTCTGTTCTCATTTCATCTTTGATCTATTCTTCATTTGAGATGTATTATTCAATGTCCATGTATTTTTGTACTTTCTTTTGGTTTTCTTCCTCTTAATTACTAAGATCAAACCCTTGATGTCTGATAGGATACATGGGATTATATCACCTTTTTGTATTTGGTAAGATTTCCTTTGTGGACTTGGATATGATGTGTTTTGGAGAAGTATCCATGTGCTGCTGAGAAGAAGGTAAACTCAGCTGAGTTGGGATGGAATGTTCTGTAGATGTCTGTTAAGTTCAGTTGATTTGCAGAGTTGTTTAACTTAGAATATCTTTATTGATGTTTTGCTTGATGATCTGTCTGTTGTTGATAATGGTCTGTTAAAGCCCCCCGGTATCATCGTGTTGAGGTTGATAAGTGGTTTAATGTCTTTGAGTCCTTTTTCCACACATTTGGAAGCATTGTAGTTAGGTGGGTAAATGCTAACCGTTGCTATATGTTCTTGTTGTAGTGTTCCTTTTACAAAGACGTAGTGACCTTCTTTCTCTTCTGACTAATTTGATCAAAATTAACTTTCTTGGATATAAGTATCGTAACACTATCTTGCTTTCTTGGGCCATATGCGTGGTAGGTTTTACGGCAACCTTTCACCTTCAATCTTTGTCTTTCTTTGGCTGTGAGGTGTGTCTCCTGTAAGCAGAATATTGTTGGATTGTGTTTTTTAATTCAGTGTGCTAATCTGTCTTTTGATTGGTGCATTGAGTCCATTCACATTCAGCGTTAGAATAGATATGTTATTTTGTTCCCTGGCATTGTGACATTTGCTGTATTTTGTGCCATCTTGGATATCTTTTAGTGAGTTATACTATTTTTGACTTCCTCTGATTATGGGCTTTGGGATTGTTAGCTTGTTCCTCTGTTTGAAGTTTGTCTTTGAGTATTCACTATAGAGCTGGTGTTTTGTTTATGTATGTTGCTAGCTTGTTTTTGTCTTGGAATGTTTTTATTTTGCAATCAAATTTGAAGCTGAGTTTTGCTGGGTATTATATTTTTAGCTGGCAGTTATTTTTTTCCATATTTGAAAAATTTCGTTCCGTGCTCTACTTGCCTTTATGGTCCAAGTTGAGAAATCCACAGTAATCTTTATTGGGTTGCCTCTGAATGTGACTTGGTGTTTTTCTCTTACCACTTTTAATATCCTTCTTTGTTTTCTCTGTTATTCATTTTGAATATAATGTGTCTCAGTGAGTTTCTCATTTGGTAATGTTTATTTTTGGTCCTATAGGCCTCTTGAATATGAATATCTGGATCAATTCTGATATGGGGGAAATTTTCTTTGACAATCTCATTGAGAAGGTTCTTTGTTCATTTGTTGTTCAGTGTTCTTCCCTTTCCTTTTCACTCTCAGTTTATTCATTCTGATCTCAACCCATTCTTCTTGGGAATTCTGATCATGCTCAGTAAGTTTTTTTTCCTTGTCTATCCTCCTTGCATTCAAGATTACTCCGCCTGTCTTTGTTATCTGACGTTCTTTTTTTTTTTTTGATAGTGGAAGTTCTATTTTCTACTGAGTTGACTCTGATATTAATATCTTCCATTGAGCTTTTAATTTGGTTGACTGTTTTTCAAATCTAAGAGCTCTGTTATGTCTCTTTTCAGAATGTCTAGTTCTTTATTAAAGTGTTCTTTCAGTTCCTGAAATTGTCTCTTATTTCCTTCCTTAAGTCTTTTGATTCTTTGATTATTTTAATAATCAGATTATTGATACTTTTTTCTAGGTTTTTATTCAGGTCTCTATCTGTGGACTCCTTCACTGGGAAGATGTGGGTTTGAGGAGGGGAGTTGATTGCTTTATTCCTCATTTTCAGTGCCAGGGAGTGGGGCCTGTGAGCCCTCTCTGGTTATTTAACTTTGGGGATTTGTTGATGAGTTGTGGGGTTTTTGTCTCTTTAGTAACTTGGGCTGGGGTGCTATTTAGAAGATAACAGCAGGCTCCCCAACCTATGGTTAATTATTGGCCTTTACAATTTCTAATACCTCACAAGATAAGCCAAAAGAGACAATATGAGTAGCCAGTGGGTACAATAAACAGTATTAACCTGGTTACTTTTTTCTTTCTATAACTGTTACAATGTCCCTGTTTAAGCCCAGTGCAGAGCTCCTGTTTGCATTCTGCCTATTCACAGCAGACTGTAGGATCCTGACAGGATTGTGGGGAAATCTGCTTTAGATTCCCCCTCTGTTTCCCTATTTTTCCGAAATGGTTCTAGCCTGACCAAATATGGGCAGGAGGGAGAGTTTGCCTCCTCTTCCACAGCAGAGATTCTGAGAGGACCATATTTCAGCCCAGCGCAGCTTTTCTACATGAAGTTAGTCTCTACTTGTCCAAAGGGATAAGACTGATGAGCCAATCAGCATCTCCCCTGCTCCTGTATTGACAGAGGGACAGGGGCAGTCACTGGCAACCAACCGGCTGGGTCTGAATTAGTTGCTCTTTTTTACATGCTACAACCAAGTTTCTGAGTCCCTGCTCTCCCACTGACCCATGTTCAGTGAATCTTTTCTAGTGCATGCACCTTGCAGGAAGGTAGCTTTCCTAGCATTTCTTTGTTTCAGGTCAAAGAGAGGGCCCGGAAACTGCTTCTCTGCCATCTGCTATCTTCTGAATCTAAATTTTTTTTTAAGAAAATGGGTTTTAAGGGGCCTGATTTGGAAAGGCAAGAGACAGAGATACATGGATTTCCTGGAGAATATATTTGAGTTTTAATGGAAGAAAAGCTGAAAAACAGGAACTGTATGCAGACCCTTTCAGACTTGTGCCTTGTGTTTGGGAATGAATATTTGAGGAGATTTTGATTGTGGATTTTTGTAAGGGTATCTTGCTCACATAAATGTCATTCATTGGTTCCGTACATGGATAGTGGGCGACATGGACAGGTCTTACCCTCAGCTAAGCCTTCCTGTGGTGTTCTCTGGGGTGCCCTGTCTCCCTACCTTCCTTCTCACTCAGCTGCTTGTGCGTACCCTATTGTATGGGTTTCTTTTGTGCTCAGCCCTCAGTTCACTATTTTCTCTCCCCTTCTCTTTTCAGCTGTGGAGGTTGTATTTTTAAAATAGCAAATATATGTGTGTTAATTCCTAGTTTTCCTCACCCATTTCCATTATAGCAGGTGTTTCGTATTTTTATTTGTCTAAACCAAGGAGAAATGTAAGCGTGACATTTCATCCCAGGAGCCTGGGCATGAAAATAGGGACTCAGTGATGTAGCATATCACTTACATGAACATGTGTTCACATTTTTAAAATACACTTGATTTTTTCTCATTTCTAGAAGTCCAGAAGCTAAATGACCTGATAAAGAGAAGCCTGGAAAACCGGAACAAAGACTCGAGCTGTGCTTCCCTCCTCCCCAACAACACACTGATTAAGAAGAGGGAAAGTATTTTTGGAAAAACACTTAATCTGAGTACAAACCCTGCTTCTTCAAGAAAAACACCCTATGAATACAACTCATGTAGAATGAGTGTGAAACATATTTCAGAATCAGGTGTTACTGATAATAATCATTCAAGTAGTGCACATGGGAAGTTGCCACTTGACCATGAGCAAGAAAAGGCTCAGACTGGTAAAAAGCCTGATGAGTGTAACCAAAATGGGGAATCTCTAGGTCATAATGAAGATCTTACTGACCAACAGGAAGTTGAAGCTTTGGGACCACCTTTGGAAGATAATAGTCATGCAAAAGCCTTCCCTGAGCAGGCAGCCACCATCTCACTTCAGACGGCACAGGCAGGAGAGAAGCACTGTAACGATAAGGAACCCAATGGAAGTACCAGTTCCAAGTCAGTCCCTGAAGCTCCTCAGGAACGTCAGACAAAGACACGTTGCCCTGAAGTTAATGAGTTTGAGAAGTCAGTGGTGTGTGAGCATCAGAAAAGTAACATGGGGAAGAAAACCCCAGAAGCCAGTGAAGATGAGGGTATCAGCAAGGAGCCCCATCTCCCGCAAGCCCCTGGAACTTACTCAGGGGAGAACACTTTTGAATGCAGTCATTGCAAGAAATCCTTTTGCCAGGAGTCCCACCTTACTGACCATCAGAGGACACACACACGAGAAAAACCTCGTGAAAGTAGTAAATGTGGGAAAACCTCCCAGAAATCTCAACTCACTGACTCACAGAGAACTCCCCCGAGAGAGAAACCTCGTGAATATAAGGCACATCACAAAGCTCCTGTGAAGTCCACTCTCGTGGACCAGCAGAGAACACAGCCAGGAAAGAAGCTTTATGTATGTGATGAGTGTGAGAAACCTTTTCGTTATCGCTCAGCCCTCAGACTCCATCAGCGGATCCACACGGGTGAGAAGCCCTATCAGTGCCACGAGTGTGGGAAGTCCTTCTATGCCAAGTCCAACTTCATTCATCATCAGAGAACTCACACAGGGGAGAAACCCTTTAAATGTCAGGAATGTGGAAAGTCCTTCTCTGTGAAGTCAAACCTCACTAAACACCAGATGACACACACAGGGGAGAAGCCTTTCAAATGTAGTGAATGTGGGAAAACCTTCTTCCAGAAGTCACAGTTTGCTGACCATCAGAGAACCCACACAGGAGAAAAACCCTACAAGTGTACTGAATGTGGGAAATCTTTTTACTATAAATCAGCCCTTACTGTACATCAGGGGAAGCACAAAGAAGAGAAACCCTACAAATGTACTGAGTGTGGGAAATCTTTCTGCTATAAATCAGCCCTGATTATACATCAGGTAACTCACACAGGAAAGAAACCCTATGACTGTAACGAGTGTGGGAAAACTTTTTGTGTGAAGTCAAATCTCACTAAACACCAGAAAATTCACACAGGTGAGAAACCCTATTCATGTAACGAGTGTGGTAAATCTTTCTCTATGAATTCAATGCTTGTTGTACACCAGCGTACTCACACAGGGGAGAAACCCTTCAAATGCAACGAATGTGAGAAATCCTTTTACAAAAAGTCAGCTCTTACTAAACATCAGAGAATTCACACTGGGGAGAAACCACATCAGTGTACTGAATGTGGGAAGTCTTTTCATATGAAATCCACCCTCGTTATACACCAGAGAACTCACACTGGAGAGAAACCCTATAAATGTAACGAATGTGAAAAATCATTCTATGTGAAGTCTCATCTTAATATCCATCAGAGAAATCACACAGGAAAGAAACCCCACGTATGTGGTGAATGTGGGAAAGCTTTTTCTATGAAGTCAAACCTCAGTGACCATCAGAGGACACACTCAGAGGAAAAACCCTACAAATGTAATGACTGTCAGAAAGCCTTTCGCCACAAGTCAACCCTAACTGTGCATAAGAGAACTCATACAGGTGAGAAACCCTACAAATGTAATGACTGTGGGAAATCCTTCTATATGAAGTCAGCTCTCAGTCAACATCAGAGAATACACACAGGGGAGAAGCCCTATAAATGTAAAGAATGTGGGAAAGCCTTCTTCCAGAAGTCACACCTCACTAAACATCATCGAACGCACACAGGAGAAAAGCCCTATGAATGTAAGGAGTGTGGGAAAACCTTCTTCCAGAAGTCACACCTCGTTGAACATCAGAGAACACACACTGGGGAGAAACCCCATGAGTGTAATGAATGTGGGAAATCCTTCTGCTATAAGTCAGCCTTAACCATACATCAGAGAACACACATAGAGGAGAAACCCTACAAATGTAGTGAATGTGACAAGTCTTTCTGTATGAAATCACACCTCACTGTACATCAGAGGACTCACTCAGGGAAAGACCTCTTTGAATGTAATCAGTGTGGGAAGGCTTTTTATGTGAAATCAAACCTCACCAACCACCAACGCACGCACACAGGAGAGAAGCCTTATGAATGCAGTAGTTGTGGGAAATCCTTCTGTATGAAGTCAGCCCTCACAGTTCATCAACGGGGACACACGGGGCAGAAGCCCTATGAATGTAATAAATGTGGGAATGCCTTCTGCAAGAAGTCAGCTCTCACTAGTCATCAGATGATTCACACAAGAATGACACCCTGAATTGTAACAAATGTGCAGCATCCTCCTGTGTGGAGTTAGACCTTGTCACACCAGGGAGGACTCACAGGAGCAGACGTGAATATAATCATGTGGGAAGCCCCATGTGTAACTTTGGCCATCAGCTGGCATGGAAATGCACAAGGGGGAGGGATTTGAGGGCTCTCTGTGAATGAAATAAATATGGGAAGACTCTGTTATGTTTAAATATCAGAGGACTCAAATGCATCAGAGCCCTGAGAACATCCACCAGTATATCAAATGGATGTTGCAGAGAAAGTACGTGGAAAAACAGCATTTATGGTCAGAGCTTACTGAACATCAGGTAATCAATACAGGTGCAAAACTGTATAGGTATTTTACGTGCATAGAAGCTTCGAAAATCAGACTAAATTGAAAAAATAAGTAGGAAAAACAACACTAAGGGAACACCTATTAAGTTAGGAAATTGGGCACTCTTTTTGCTTCTGGAAATAATGTGCTTGTAATCATGTTTCAGACCTGGTACCACATTTTGAAAATATGATGTAGGATGTGTCTAATCATTGGCAGATAAGGGGTTTTTTTCTTTCTTTTTTTAAAACAAGTTGCTGTAGCAAGCTGTCACATTAGACATTCGAAGAGGACTTGAGGTGAGTAGGGCTTCTGTGTGTGACTGGGCAGTGCGCATATGTTGTATACTTTGGTTTTTGGTGAAACTTAATGCAGTTGCCAGTGGAAAATGTTGCCTCATAGCTTAATAACTGTTATGACAGATTTCCAACAATGTTTCTTTTATCTTGACAGTACAGTACACATTATGAGTGACCTTTGATAGATTTGAAGTACTGTACCACAGCATATTAAGTTAAGAAAAGCAAAGTACAAGGAACTATATATAACATGTTATCTTTTGTATAATAATTGATGGGACACATGTGTATGTATATGTATACCTTTTTTTGAAGTTTTGAGTTTTAAATTATTTACATATGCAAAAAAATAAAAACAGGATTTGAAATGGACAGTGAGAAAGTTGGTCTATTATCATGTGTTAAATCCAGATAAGATGTAATTATATACAACATAAATCCTTTTTTAGAGATATTGTGGGAAGGGGAAGGAGGAAGGGATAAGGGTGGATAATTGGGGGGGGGCACTCCTGGTGGGTAATTGTGATATCCAGAATCTATACACATTTTATATTATTTTGTTAAAAACTTGTATGTTTGTTCAAAAATTAAAAAAAGAGAATATTCAATGTTAATTCACACTGATAAATCAACCACACAGTGAAATGCCAGAGACTTCTCAACATGGTATCATGATTGTACAACCTTAGTTGGAACATTTTTCAGGAACAAGTAGGGTCAAATAAAATAAGTGACACCCATTAATTTCCATGTTAATATTGGTGCAGGGGTTGGGGATTTAGCTCAGTGCAGAGCGCTTGCCTAGCACACGCAAGGCTCCAAGTTTGATCCTCAGCCCTGAAAAAAAAAAAAGAACATTTGTTCCATTTTTAGCCTGTTCTATATGTATGTTGTAGGATAAAGCAAAGACGAACTAAAACTTCCAGTTTGAGGTGACTATTAAAAATCAAATTCTTCAGATAAAATTCCCTATAGTGATAAATGAGTTGAAAACTTAGAAAATACATATATATTTCTGTATCATCTAATTCTGTTCACTGACACAATCTTTAAAAACTGTCACCACTATAGTAATGAGTAGATTCTGTGCCTCGCATTGCCATCAAGGGACTGTGACTCCATGAAGGAACAGTTGGTAAGTTCGGGTCCTGAGGTATCTACGGCGAGCCTGCAGCTTCCTGGGAAAGACACCGAGGAAGTGCTCACAGATCAGTGGAGTAATGGAAGAATGCAGCACCTAGCTTGGAGGGGCTCCACTGGCCAAATTAGAGGTAATTTGATGATCAAGAAGAATGACTGTGGGGCTGGAGCAATGGCTCAGCTGTTGGAGTGCTTGCTTGGCTGTGTGAGGACCCAGGTTCAAAGCCTAGCACCACATACACAACTAAGTGTCAGAAAAATAAAAACCAGGTGAAAAAAGTAAAATTGTTTCTCTCTCTCTCTCTCTCTCAAAAAAAAAAAAGGATTAGTGTAACTGACTAAATAGTCTTAATAAGCAAAAATCTGAATCTGCAGTGCTCCCCACACAGAAGAGGGGTCAAAATAATTTCCACCACCAGCAGCAAATCTTAAAGATCAGAGGAATGGAATTAGGGTTGTACCCTGTCCTTTTAGTAGGAGTAGCTGTTCATCTCCAGTTGTGGAGAGTTTTTATTTTTATTTTATTTATAGAATAACATCAGCTAACAGGCAGAACAAACAGTAGAATTTTAAAAATTGCTAGCTAGCAGTCCCTAGTGCATCTAGGCAAAGATCATGGAGTGCATGGTTGCATCTTGCGACTCATGGCTGGTAGGTGGAGGCTGGTGAATGAATCAGCTCTGACACCATTCTGTATGGAGGAAGTCCGAGGTCATTAAGCCCATTGAAATTAAGATTCTTTGGTTAGTTTGAGCTATAAGATATCATAACTTTGAAGAGGGATACCTTTTTTAAAATTATGTAATTCAGGGGCTGAAGTATAACTCAGTGGTATAGTGTATGGTTAGCAAGTATGAGGCCTGGGTTTGTTCCCAGTAACCTCTTACATAATTATAACCAATTATATAATTCACAAGTGTGACATAGCAATTCGGGTAGAAAAGTATTTCAGTAGACTGTTTCTGCTCTGTAGATATCCATGTCCTGAAGAGAGAATATTATTTCTTATTTGAAAAAAATATAGTGTAGGCAATTTCCTTTGTAAACCTAGTTAGGTATTAAGTATTTTTTCTCTGAATATAAAACAGTCTTTTAAATAACAACAACAATAATGAATGACTCATTGACCCTTATTCTAGAGTCTCACTGCTGCTCAGGATGGTCTCTCAAACTTCTGGACTTGAGATCCTCCTGCCTCATTCATTCCAGTAGTTGGGCCTACAGCCATGTGACCCAGGATCAGCTTCTTTTTTCCATTTTTAAAAAATGTTTTATTTGTCTATAATTGCAAAGACTTTCTCAACATGTCTCCTAAAAGTGAAGGAAGTAAAGTAAAAAATCAGTGAATGTGATGTCATAAAGTTAAAAAGCTTTTGCACTGCCAAGGAAATAAAACTGTCAAGAGGCTTCCTACAGAATGGGAGAGAATCATGGCTTGTGATTCTTCTGACAGGGGACTCATATCCAGAATCTACAAAATCCCCAAAAATCTCAACCTCAACACTAATAATCCAATCAATAAATGGGCCAAAGAGCTAAATAGAAACTTCTCTGTTAACAGGGCTTTGAACAAGCCAATGAATACATGAGAAAGTGCTCTAAATCACTAGCAATTAGAGAAATGCAAATGAAAACTGCAATATGATTTCACCTCTCGCTGGTCAGATTGGCAAAAATGAAGAAAATAGTAATAGATGCTGGAGGGGTTGTGGAGAGATAGGTACACTAGCACACTGTTGGTGGAACTGCAGACTGGTCCAGCCCCTCTGGAAAGCAGTGTGGAGAATCCTCAAAAACTTAGGGATGAACCCACCATATGATCCAGCTATTCCTCTCCTGGGTATTTTTCCAGGGGATTTAGAATCAACACATTAGAGTGACACAGCAAAATCTATGTTCATAGCAGCTCAATTAACAATAGCTGAATTATGGAAACAACCCAGATGCCCCTCACTGGATGAATGGATCCAAAAACTGTGGTACATATATACCATGGAGTTCTACTCAGTAATAAGAAACAATGATATTGCAGCCTTTGAAGGTAAATGGATGGCTATGGAAGAAATCATGCTGAGTGAAGTCGGCCTAACGCAGAGAGTCAAGGGTCGAAGGTCTTCACTCATCTGTGGAGGCTGGAGCTAGACTCTGGCCAGTGTGAAAGCTGGTCAACTTCATGTATTAAACCCAGAAAAGGTGTAGTGACATACAACCTAAGGCATTCGTAGAGATGTACTGGGAAGCAGTGGGAAGGGGGGTAGGGGGGGAAGGTATAAGGGTGGGAAATTAGGGGGGGGTTCTAGGGGATAAATCTAATTTTCAGAATATATATATATATATATGTATCATTTCATGGGAAGCATTTTTGATTGTACAACTAAATTTTTTGTAAGTTTTTTATTTTTTTTAAAGAGAGTTTTTTATTTTTTTAGTGAGAGAGACAGAGAAAGAGAGAAACAACTATTGAGTTTTTCACATGGCCTTAGTTGCTCCAACACTCAGTTGTGTACGTGGTGCTGGTGTCTGAACCCGGGTCCTGGTGCTTGCCAGGCAAGTGCCGAAACCGCTGAGCCACCACTCCAGCCCCACAACTAAATTTCTTAATAAAAATGTTTTATTTACTACCTCTTTTATTTTCAAGAGAGGAAGAGAGAGAATTAATTTCCTTTATTTTTTTCATCTGGCCTTCATTTCGCCAACATCTATTTGTACACATGGTGATGGGATTTGAATCCAGGTCTTCGCACATGTTAGGTATGTGCTTTAACTGCTGATCCACTGCTCCAGCCCCTTGTTTTTCCATTTTTAAAATAAGCTCTGGCTTGATCTAAGGATCTAGTGTTTCCCAATGAATTGCTAGTTACTCTTATGCCATTTAATAAATCCATCTTTTTTTTTGTTTCTGACTTAATATACTGTTTTTATCTTGTACTACATTGCTGAGCCCCCAGGGCTGGCCCATTCCCTGGGTACCATGTTGTCCATCGTGTTTTTTTCAGGGAGGGCTACTGCAGGTTTTAATTAAGGGTTTGTGATGCAAAATCATCACAGAACTGCATTTTCTTTGCTTTGACTCTGGGATTGTGGGTTTTTTTTTTTTAATACTAGGGATTGGAACTAGGGGTGCTTTACCCTAGGCTACATTGCCAGCCCTTTTTATTTTGTAAACAAGGTCTCTAAGTTGCTGGGGCTGGCCTCAAACTTATGATTTTCCCCAGCCTCCTATTTCCTGGAATTACAGGTTTGTGCCATCACACTTGGCTATTTGTAGTCTTGACGAATTTGTGCTGCTACTCTTAACTGATTTTTGTTCTGTTTTACTGAAGTATTGTTTAACTGTGCTAAAGAGGATTATGTTTTTATTTTTTGCTTTAAAATAATTTTGCACATATTGGACAGCAAACCCCTCTGCTCCATTTTTCAAGAATTCCTTGACTTTTCCTACATTTGCTCCTAGAGATGACTTTTAGATTGAACTCACCAGGCCTCCTGAAAGCCTTTTGGTATTGGGGTTGGGTTTGTTTTTAAATTTAGTCTAAATTAACTGCCCACCGAGGTGGCCCACTCTTTATCCAGATGATTTGCACCATTCGTTCCCTGTGACCTGTAGAGGCCAGGGGCTCAGTCTGCAGGGGTCCCTTCCCTTACAAACAGACCATTGGCCACCCCCAGCAGCTTCACCATCAGCTACTGAAGGCCACGCCAACTCCTCTTGCAGTTACCCCCTCCACTGAGCTTCCTCATTTTGGGTCCATGGAATGCTCTTGATGAGTTGACTTCCTACCCATCTGCCACCCAAGGACATCCAGGGGTGGGAGGGCTCTTTTTCAAAAGTTGGAGACATTTTCTGAATGTCTTTTCATTGTTTGAGAGATGCTTTCTCTAATATATACAAATATAACAGCCCACATGTAATAGAAGTTGAGTTTCTAATCACACATAGTCTTCAATCATCTCTATTGCTCAGAATGTCCTCTGGGTCGAGCTTCCCATCAGTGGCCATTTATGAGACTCAGGACTAATTTTCTCATTAACAGAGGACTGAGAAAGGATAGGATGCACCAGCATCTTGGCCCACTCACTTGGCAAGTTCCACCCAGCCCCCCTGGAGCAAGTGTGGGAGATGCCTCTGCCCAGAAGGTTGTCTCTGTCATCTCCCCACTGTCCTAGACCTTACAGGCATCTGGCCAACTCTGTCATGTCCTGAGACTTTGCTTCTCCATCCCTTTTGTCTAAACAGTGAAACATGAGTGAATGACCAGTTGCATCACTGTACTCCCCCAATACCATGGCTAACACACTGATGAGGTGCCAGATCTTCTTGTAGGCCTTAGGGCCTGTGGATGACTCTGGAGGGACAGAGGGCAGTATCCAGAAGGCTGGTAGCTCCTTCTTCTCTGCTCTCTTGGATTTTGGGGCCCCCCGTCCTTTCTCTCTGGATCACACCTTCCAGACTTCCTGGGCAGATGGCCCCCACCCATTTGAGCCACATCCTCCTCACTGAGCACCTGCTGAAGAGACCCAGGAGTCCTTGCAGCTTCTGGACCACTTTGCACAGTTATCTATGTGGGAGTATGTGCATGCTTCCCAAGAGAGGCTTTGTCACACCCCAAGAGTCAAGCTCAGGTGCCAGATGAGGTCACTGGAATCCTTCAAGTCCTGGACCACCTTGCAGGTCCAAATCATTACTCTTGTCATTTGTCCTAGGAAGCAGATAGGGTGCTGGGATTATGGGGGACAAAGGACAAGGGTTCTTGGTTGTCTGCAAAGCCCCATTTGGACCCAGTGATCTCAAGATGTCTGTCCAGTGGCCATGAGCTGGGTGGGAGGCTCTGGAGTCTACCTCCTGTCTGAATATAGGACGAGCATTATGGGTTACAGGGTAGGTGTGTCCTACTCTTAGATGCTGTCAAGAGTGACTTTCAGGTGGGACCTGTACATGGTGTATGTGGATATTGTCAGGGTCAGTGGGACCCCTTGGAATGATTGTATTTGGACACAGACTGCATGTGGTGTGAGCTCTTGTGTGCCTGATGTGTGGGAGACCTTTTGCCTTTTTTCCAAATGAGGCAGATTATTAATAAGGATGTTGAGGAAATCTGCACCAACGTGCATGTGCCTGTCCTTCCATTCAGAAGCTGGGAGTCACTCTCATTTTTCTCCCTCTGCCAAGCACCCCTCTCTTCCAGTTCCCCTCTTTTACCAGTCCCTTCTGACTACAGCATTCAGCTTTCCCCTCTGGGCTTCGCTCACTCAGCACCCTCTGAATTTGAGCCCATGTACTTTCTGCAGCAGCCATCAGGTTCTGTTTCTTTCTTTCTTTTTTATTTTAGATTAAGAGCAGGATGTTATGGGATACATATATAGTAAGATGGTTACTCTGGTAAAACAGATTAACCTATTACTTTTTTTTTTAATCAGGGATTGAACCCAGAGGTGCCACATTTCCAGTCCTTATTTAATTTTGAGACAGGGTCTGGCTAAGTATTTAATTTTGAGACAGGGTCTGGCTAAGTTGCTGAGGCTGGCACTGAACTTTTGATCCTCCTGCCTCAGCCTCCCAAGCTGCTGGGATTACAACTGTGTGTCACTACGCCCAGCTCACAATTACTTTTTAATGTAATAACAGCTGCTAAAAATCTCAAAAATTCCTAATATAGCTTTATAAACTATAGTCCTCATATCTTACATCAGCTCTATAGACTTGTTCATTCTATATATTTTTTCCTTTGATTCTTTGACCTTCATCTCCCCATTTTCCTCCACCGTTCACCCAACCTGGTTACCAGTGTTTTATTTCTCTATCTGTATATTTGACTTCTTTTTTAAAGAGGATTTCATATGTAAATGAAATCTTTCACATTTGGCTTATTTCGCTTGACACACTGCCCTCCATCCATGTTGTGATAAATGGCAACATCTCTCTCTTTTTTTTTATTGGTTCAGCATTGTCTTACATAATGAAGGGATTTGTTGGTTCACATTCACACATGCATAGATTTTGACAGTTGCTTAAACTCTATCCTTGTCCAGGATCTCCTCCCCTTCCCCCACTTCCCAATCTCATGACTCCTCTGTGGTTCCCCCAAGTTACAAATATAAATGACCATATACATGTAATTTAAACCTTGTAGTTACTAGATTTATATGCCTCCCTGGGCGCATTTGCGGTTCTCAAGGGAGTCATCTCTACAGTATTGATTGAACACCCCCTTTAATCCTCCTCCTCCCTTTGTAGCTATAGTCCCCACAGCTGATGTGTTACTTCAGATTTGGTGGGTCTGTTAAATAAATTTGACTTTCATCCTATTTTAGGTTTTATTCTAGCTTCCACATATGAGAGAAAACATTTGACTCTTAAGTCTTTGGGTTTGGTTTGTTTCACTCAGCATGATTTTTTCCATTTCTATCCACTTACATGAAAAAACCATGATATCATTCTATCTAACAGCTGAGTAGGACTCATATATATATATGAGTTATATATATATTAATATATATGAGTTATATATATTAATATATATATTAATCTATATCTCCACAGATTTTGGATCCATTCATCCAGTGAAGGGCATCTAGGTTGTTCCATAATTTTGCTATTGTAAATTGAGCTGCTATGAACATTGATGTAGTTGTATCTCTATAATAAGATGATTCTAGCTCTTCTGGGAAAATACCCAGGAGTGGCATAGCTGTTTTTTATTTTTTTAAGGCTGAATAGTCTGCCAGGGTGTTATGCATACCACATTGTCCTCTCATCCATTGGTATATATTAGTTTATTTCCATATCTTGGCTATTATGAATAATACTGCAATGAACATGGGAATGAAGATATGTTTATCAGGTAGTAACTTTGTCTCCTTTAGGTATATATCCAGATGTGCCTGGATCATATAGTAGTTCTATTTTTAATTTCTTTACAAACCTCCATATTATTTTCCATAATGGCTGTACCAATCTATATTCCTGCCCCTGTGTAAATTACCTTTTCTCCATACCCTCACCAATATATCTTATCTCTTGTCTTTATTATTATCACCATCCTTGTGAGCGTGAGGTGGCATCTCATAGACTTTAATTTGCATTTCCTTGATGGTCAGTGATGTTGAATATTTTTACTTATATCTGTTGACCATTTTTATGTCTTTGGAGAAATGTCTGTTCAGGTCCTTTGCCAATTTTTTAAAAAAATTTTTATATTTTTTAAAGAGAGGGAGACAGTAAGATAGAAAAAGGGAAACAATTTTATTTATTTTTCCATCTGGCCTTTGTTTCTCTGACAGTTGTGTATGTGGAACTGGGGTTTGAAATCAGGTCCTTACACATGCCAGACAGCACTCCAACCTCTGAGCCACTGCTCCAGCCCTGCCCATTTTTGTTTTTGGTATCAGGGATTGAACACAGGGGTACTTAACTACTAAGGTATATCCCCAGTCCTTTTTATGTTGTATTTTGAGACAAGATCTAAGTTGCTTAGAGCCTTGCTAAGTTGCTGAGTTTGGCCTCAAACTTGTAATTCTCCTGCCTCAGCATTTGGAGTCACTGGGTTTCCAGGAGTGCACCACCATGCGTATGCCTCCTTTGTCCATTTTTAAGTTGGGTTGTTTTTCAGCTGTGGAGTTGTAAGGCTTATATATTTTGAGTATTAACCCTTTATAAACTGATATTATTTGCAAATATTTCCCCCAGTCTGTAGACTGCCTTTTTGTTTTGTTTCCATTGCTGTGCAGAGCTTTTCAGTTTGATGCAGTCCCATGTATATTTAACTTTTGCAGCATAAACTTTTGCAGTGATATTAACAAAATTATTGCCAAGGCTAAAGTCAAGTTTTTCGTTGTTGTTGCTCTCTTCTAGCAGTTTTATGGTTTCAGGTCTTTTATCATTTTGAGTTGGCTATTGTGTATGGTGTGAGTTAGTTGAGTCCAGCTGAATTCTTTTGCATGTGGACACCCAGTTTTCCTGGCACCATTTATTGATGATACTTTCCTTTCCCCATTATGTCCTCTTGGTGCACTTCTTGAAAATTTGCTTGTGTGTGGGTTTATTTCTGAGCTCTCCTTCCTGTTCCATTGATCTGTTTCTGTTTTTATACCAGTACTATATATTTTTGGCTACTTTAGCATCATAATTTAAAATCAGGAAGTATAATGCCTACAACTTTTTCTCCCTTAGTATTGCTTTGCTATTAAGGTGTGTGTGTGTGTGTGTCTATATATGTGAATTTTAAGGATTTTTTTCCTGCTTTTGTGGAGAATACCACTTGAATTTTGTAAGAGATTGTATTAAATATGCACATTGCTTTGGATTGTATGTAATAACTGCATTTTTTTCTGGTCTACACAGTGTATCTTTTTGTGTCATCTTGAGGTTCTTTCACCAATATTTTATAATTTTCAGTGTAAAATTTTTCACCTCTGTGGTTATGTTTATTCCTAAGTATTTTTAAAATTTTTTAAAACAAGGGGGGAGGGAGGAGAATTCATTTTATTTTTTCATTTTAATTTTGTTTTTCCAACACTTAGTTGTATATGTGCTGCTGGGGTTTGAGCCTGGGTTCTCATGCATGCCAGGTAAGCACCCTACAGCTGAGCCACTGGTCCAGCCCCAGAATTTTATTTTTTGATGTATTATAAATGGGATTATTTTCTTGACATATTTTTCAACCAGGCTGTAATTTGTTTATAGAAATGCTATTGATTTTGTACACTGATTTTTGTATTCTGCAACTTTACTAAATTCATTTATGAATTTTAACAGGCTTTTTTTGGTGGAATCTTCAAGGGTTTTCTACATGTAGGATCATGTTATCTGCAAGTAACACTTCCTGACTTGGATGCCTTTTTTCAGTTTGCTCTTGCTTTGTGTCTGAGCTCTTCTCAAGCTTTGCTCTGAGATCCTGCTCAGCTGCTGGTTACCTCTGAGCCTTTATATAAAACATTTCCATAAATTCCAGTGTACTATCACCACTCCAAATAGAGGAAAGTCTTCTAGGCCTTGCCCTAATCTCACATACCTCCTCCTGACCATGGTCCCTTCCAGATTTGTTAGAAGTGCCCAGTGTGTCCTTCATGGCACTTTGTGTATCCAAAGTTGTGCATGTTTTTTCTATATCAATGGTAGTATTATTTTGTACCTAATTTTTAGTCTCAAACCATGACTTTGAGGCATATTGATATTGAAATATTCAACTCGTTTATCATATTTATGTAATATTCTATCAACGCACAACAATCTGTTTTTGGTTCTTTCATTGGATTTTGCAAAAGACTAAATGTTTGTGTCCTCTCAGAATTCATTTGTTGAAACCCTAATCTGCCTGTACTGGTATAGGTTGGGTTTTGGGAGGTGAACCAGTGGGATTAGTGCCATTATAAAATAGACTACAGAGTTCCCTCATTCCTGATCCAAGGTAGGGTGTGTGCACAGTGCAGGTGAAGTCCTGGGAGTCCTTGGAGAATCCTCATGGCAAGGTGTCTTGAGTTTGAACAGGCAGAGCCTTTGGAAGATGCCACCCAGCCTTTCTGAGCATGCTGTCCGCTTTCCAAGAACATTGCATACAAACTATACGGCATGGTGACCCTTGCTTCTGAGCTGTAGAATCAATTTAATGGACTGGTCCACTTTTTTAACTGAATAGTTTAGAAAAGATGAGGGAGCAGTATGATCGTTGTGTTGTTCTGTGAAATCCTGTCCCTTTTCTCTAGGGTGCACTTTACTCCAGATACCTCTGCACCTCACTTCTGCATCAATTCTTTCTTCACCTTAAGGAAACTGCCTGGTAACACTGCTTCAAATGAAGCTGCTACCTCTCCAGCTCTCTGCTTCTTCCTTTTTTGCAGAACCCAACCCTTACATTCCTCTCCACCATGTCATGTGTTCTGTTCATTCTTTGTCCCCATGAGAGGGCAGGGACTTTCATTTGTTCTGCTCACTACCCTAGCTGCACCTGCAACAGAACTTGGCGTGAGATAAGCACTCATCAAAATTTATTGAATGAACAGGTGCACATGTGCACTGTCTTGGATGGCAAAGTGAAATGCACTGATTACTAAGGTTTACCTTAGAAAGAAAAATTGGAAAATGCTGCTTAGGAGAAACAAACCTGTGGTAACACATGTATGGGTATATCCACAGAGTACACATTCTACAACTGTGGGGCAGTGGAAGCCATTTACCTTGGGCTAGACAGAGTGCCACAAAGCATGTGTATAAACAAGACATTCATTTCTCCATTTCTCACAGCTCTGGAGACTGAAACTCTGAGATCAGGGTAAAGGCCCTCTTCTGGGTCAAAGATCAAATAACTTCTGTGTCCTAACTTATCAGAAAGAGAACTCTCTGAGGTCTGTTTTATAAGTCCACTAATCCCATTCATAGGGTCCCATCCCCCCATGACCTAATCACTTCCCACAGATCCTAAATCATTTAGTCCATTGTGTGTGGAAAGAAGAAACACTCTTAGCTTTTTCAGGCTGGCTCTCTGCTGGGGGGCCCCTTCAGTGCTTGGCCTTTACTTCCAGCTTAGAGTCTGAAGGTGAGCTCAAAGTGACAGCGTAGGGTCTTTCTGGAGTCATTCTGAGCTGTGTCCCACTCTGGCCATGTGCAACTTTCCAGCACACATGAAAGCTGTTAGAAGCCACCTTCCTCTACATATCTCCCCCTGCATCCTCTTCCTCTCCAGGGTTTTTTGTTTTTAATTTCTTGCTCATCTCAAGCAAACTTTGCCCCAAGCAAAGTGTGGGTAAAGATTAAAATTCAGGTTTTCCTCAGCACTCTCTCTGCCATTACTGGTCCTTAACATATCTTTAATTCTCCAGATCCACACAGAGCTCTTGCTGGTTGGCATCTCCAGTAATGGGCCATGGAAACAAGCCAGTAGCCCACATTAGTTCATCACTTTGGCAGGAAGCACAGAGTTTAAATTCAATCAAGAAAAAAACAATTTACTTTTTATACTTACTTTTTTTCTTTGCTATAAGACAAAAGCAACACAATTTTAAATATGTATTACCCTGTGGCTTCATTTTATTTAACTACAGGTATTCTAGAAAGGTGATCATTATTTGCTGCAGACTTGTTCCCTATTAGACAGTTGTGAGGAGTCTGATTAGATAGCATAGCTAGGCACAGTAAAACGGAAGGAAGCTAGGGAAAATCTGGATCTCAAATAGAATGTGGCTCTGGCATTCGCATGTCTTTATTTTCATCTTTATTTTTGTCAAAATGTACACTGGGTAATAAGCTATAATGACAAAAGGTGGAAACCTTTTGTAGATATAATTTCAACAGATATGCTATGAACTTTTGGTTCCTACCCTAAACTGTACAATCTATTAGACTTTTAATTCCTGTTACATAACATACAATTATCTAGAAAAACACGGAGTAAAAGTGCTGAGCAACAAATACAGGAGTGATGCGTGACTTTCACACATGAAAAATACGGCATTTCAGTTCAGTGGTGTAAAAGGGTAAATTATTCAAATGATATAGGCTATCTGGCAAATAATCATTTGAAAGCAAAATGAGATCCTTACTTCACACCATATATTGCCAACTAATGTAACAACAATCCATGAATAATATAAATTAAATTACCTCAACATTTATTTCATTTATGAGGACATGGAGGTACACCTGTGTTATGTCAGGTTCCAAAGATTAATTCTGTTAATGATGTGACAGTTCAAGGAAGGATACACATTTGTTTCAAACTGTTATCCAGTGCTCAAACTATTTACATCCAAATGTACAGGAAATAAATTTCTGTATCAACACCTAACATAAGTAACTGAAGTCCATTTCTAAATTGCATAACTCCTATAAAAGTGTAACTTTGTATTAGTTATAATGTCTTCAGTTTTTAGCAAGAGAGCATTCTAAGTCAAGTGGCTTAAAAAATAAATTTAGTTTTTCAAAAACAAACAGTCCAGACATGGAGTGGCCACAAGGCTGGGTGGTTCCCTGGCTCAGTGAAACTATTCAGGTCCCAGATTCTTCCAATCTTTCTGCACAGGTCAGGATTAAACTATAATCCACTTTTGAAAGATGGTTACCAGATACCACATCCGTAAAAGGTGATGTTGACCAAAAGACTCCATTTCATCTTGCTTGAGTCCTGGAACATTTGAGGAAATCTTATCTAGAAACAACCTGTTGTATACAGACTGATCCTAGGACCACTGTGAACCAACTGCTGGCAACAAGAAAGGATTATCATTACTGATTGAAATTAATCAGGATTTATCTCCTATCCTGTGAAGATAAATGGATACTCAGACTCTGCTTGCAAAGATTAAGGAGGGAGTGAGTGGGGGAGTCACTCAATGATGTCTGCCACAAACCCTAATTAATGTGTTCTCAATTCCTTCAGTAGTGGAAGAAGCAGAGCACAATATTCACAAACGCTATTGTAAAAAGACAGCTAACTTCTATGTTAAAGAGCATTTGTGCACTACACATACTTATATAAGCATCCAAATTAAAAATATATGACAAAAAGAAATAGGAATATTTTAAGTACCTTTTTTTTAGTTGTACAGAATGTAGTAAATTCTAAGGTTATTTTTTATTCCTGCAGACTTCTGGTTAACAATTTAAAATTATCTATGCAGACTTTTCTGTTTTATTCATCTAGCTCTACTGCCTTTGCTGACTCATCTATAGTTGAATACATTAAAAAACTGGCTTCTTTATGGAGAGATAGTTCATTCACAATGATCAAGTGTTGTAAATGACAGGGAAGCACATACTTTATATGTACCAAATACTATCTCACTGACAATGCATACTAAGATATTAACATTGTGATGCTACTTAGAGTGTGCAATCTTACCCTACGTGTTATAAATTAATAAGGATACAATATTTTTCCATACAGAATTCAAACTGAACAACAATTCCTGTAACATTACACACAAAAAACCAAACAAAAAGCCCCTAATTCCTATTGTTCCTTGGGAACTGTGTATATGAGTTTAATGTAACAGAGCTGGCTAGCTATCACAATAATTTTACATCTTCTATTTACAAAAAGAGTATGTTTATTCATAGTAGGATCTTGTTTTTTTAAAAAAAAGTTTGTTATTATATCCATAACATCTGTAAGTATTAACACTTTCCAAAGGAGTAAGTTTTCCACATTCCTTAAACTGAATTCCCTGATACGTAAAGCAATTCAAATACATGGTAAAATATACCCATTGCAAATACTGACATCTTTTTATTTCTGTATAGTCTGGTAATTAGTGAATCACATGGCCTCAGTTGTGGTTTCTAATCTCTGAATGCTCAGACGAATCTGACTAATGCAGAAGGGCTTGTCCACACACAGCATGAGTGCTGACGTATAGTGGTTCTTTGCATCTGGGGTGGGTAAGGGAAGGTTAGTTCTTGGTTCCAGAGCCCCCTCAGATACCCAATATGCAGATGCTCAAGTCCTTATGTAAAATGGAACAGTATCTGCATATAATCTGCATAATTCTCCACATACACTTTACATCATTTCCAGATTACTTATAATACCTAATACAACATGAATGTTACATAAATAATTATTACAATGTGTTGTTTACAGAACGACAAGAAGTAACTTGCTGCATGTTCAGAACACATGCAATTTTCCCCCCAATTAATTTAAGTTCGTTGAATCCATAGATATGGAACCCATGGAAACAGAGTGCCACGTGCAATGTTTGACTTCAGGTTGGAGTTTCTTGTCTGTTATACTGAAAGGGCTGTTAGAGGTATAATTTCAGAGAAGCCTTCCGACATCAACTACGTTCATATTCCCTCTCCTATGAATTCTTTGATGGCTATTGAATGCTGATTTGTGGTAGAATTTCTTCCCACATTCAGTACATTCGTAGGGCTTCTCTCCTGAATGGGTTCTGTAATGCACAGTGAGGTATGACATCCGAGAGAAGGCTTTCCCACATTCGTTACATTCAAAGGGTTTCTCTCCAGAATGGATTCGATGATGTATGGTGAGATATGACATCTGAGAGAAGCATTTTCCACATTCATAGCATTCATAGGCTTTCTCTCCTGTGTGTGTTCTCTGATGTCTATTAAGGGCTGAATTCTGGCAGAAGGTTTTCCCACATTCACTACATTCATAGGGTTTTTCTCCTGAATGAATTCTATGATGTATAGTGAGGTATGACATCTGAGAGAAGAACTTTCCACATATATAGCATTCATAGGGCTTCTCTCCTCTATGTATTCTTCGATGTCTACAAAGGGCTGAATTCTGGTAAAAGGTTTTTCCACATTCACTACATTCATAAGGTTTCACTCCTGAATGAGTTCTATGGTGTATAGTGAGGTATGACAACTGGGAGAAGAGTTTTCCACACTCATTACATTCATAAGGCTTTTCTCCTGTGTGCACTCTCTGATGTCTCATGAGGGCTGAATTCAGATAGAAGGTTTTCCCACATTCAGTACATTCGTAGGGCTTCTCTCCTGAATGAGTTCTGTAATGTACAGTTAGATAGGATAACCGAGAGAAGAATTTCCCACACTCGTTGCACTCATAGGGCTTTTCTCCTGTGTGTGTCCTCAGGTGGGTTGTGAGAGTAGACTTGCGGCAGAAGCATTTCCCACATTCACTGCACTTGTAGAGTTTCACACCTGTATGAATTTTCTGGTGATCATTAAGTGCTGATTTCTGGGAGAAGGTCTTTCCACAGTCATGACAAATGTAGGGCCTCTCTCCAGAGTGTGTTCTCTGGTGTTGTGTGAGGTGTGTCTTCTGGCAAAAGGCTTTCCCACAATAACTACATTCATAGGGCTTCTCTCCTGAGTGAGTTCTCTGGTGTTGAATGAGGTGTAACTTCTGGTAGAAGTTTTTCCCACATTCATTACATTCATAAGGCTTCTCCCCGGTGTGGGTTCTCTGGTGTACTGTGAGGGTTCCTTTCTGGCAGAAGGACTTCCCACACTGGTTACATTTGTAAGGTTTCTCTCCTGTGTGAGTTCTCTGGTGTATAATGAATTTGGACTTTTTACAGAAGGATTTTCCACACTCTTGACATTCATAGGGCTTCATTTCCATGTGAGATCTCTGATGAACACTGAGGTCAGACATTTGGAGAAAGGCTATTTCAGATTCATTCCAATTATAGGGCTTCTCTTCCATGTGATTAACAAAAACGGTGTCCTTTTGGAAGGCTTTCTGACATTCAATATATTCAAAGGGTTTCTCCAAAATATGAATTTTCTGATAAATATTTTCTTCTCTTAGAGCATAAGCATCTCTATTTTGATTAAATTCATAAGATTCGTCTTCTGGATGAGTTTTCTCAAGCTTAATGTGGAGAAGTGATTTCCCACATGCACTACATTCATTAGGTTTCATTCTTGCATAACTTCCATCACTACTGATATATTCCGAAACAGATGTTAAACTCTTTTCACATGAGTCACATTTAGAGGCTATTTTTCTTGAAAGAATGGGGTTCATTTCCATATTAAAAGATTTACCAGAAACATTACTTCTTTCTTCACCCAGGGTTTTATTGATAAAGAACATATCTTCATCTTTCTGGACTCTCTCCATTGGGTCTTCCACTTGCCAGACCTCATCTAAAAAGAGGCAAAATGAACCAACTTTTGTACATCTTCCTACATGAGATATGCAATGAGAATGGCATACAGCACCTCACTGTGGGATAGGTGCTTAGCTTCATGGAGAGATGAACAAAATTCTAAGTGCTTCCTGCCCCCTCATTCTTTTGTTTAGAATAACAGACAAACACACTAGAAAGTGGTGGAGAAACAAAGTAAACTTGACAAAAACATAGCATCTTTGATCTTTGCTCTCTTGTATTTTGTTCAAAACTAGGTACAGAAGGTAAAGTACAACACTGGTAGACAAAGGATGTTGGATGAATGGCTGACAAATATGAAAAGACTGAGAGTAAACAGGGTGAACTGAAAGGGTAGCAAGGAGTGCTGCTGAACAAGGAGGGTCATGAGCTAGATCCAGGCAGGGATTCAGTATGGAGGTGGATGAACACTTCATTTCATTTCCTGTCACGCTGGGAGAGATGCATTATGGTCTAAGGTATTATTCACTTTATTTTAAGATTTTTGTGGTGGCATTTTCAGTACTCTACATTCTTTCATCCTACCTTGCCTTTCCTCCTCCATCCCACACGACAGAGTTGGATGAATTCACTTCTAAATTTCCTCACATCTATAACCATCATTTCCCCTCTAACTCAGCTTCTCTTGAAAGGAGAGTTCTGGAATATGCCATGTCAGAGGAAGTAAAAAAATGGTCCCCAGGGCATGCCACCCTTCCAAAAGTTTAGATTTCTTAAATAAATATTCCAACAATGCTGATTTAATACTGAACTCATTCTGGCCATGAAATTTCTTTTGTTCCTATTTGGACATTCTTGCATGAACTCTGGTGAGGCCACCCAAGGTGACATACATAACCTACATAATTAGTATCCCTACCTGGCAACTGGAGATGATGTCACAGGGTTGTTGTGGGATTACTGGAGTTAATGGAGTGCTCAGAACAGGCACAAAACACATGCTGAATAAGTTGAACAATTATATTTCCCATTTTCAATCTCCTGAAAACTTCCTTAAACCATGACATAATATGTTCACCTAATTCTGAGTGTGAGCACTTCCCCAATTCTGTGTTTAAGTTAGTGTACAAACCTTAAGCATAAGATTCCTCAACCTTCTCCTATCATAGTGGCTTTATAAATTTTTTTTTTTTTTTTGCTTATCTTACAAATTCTGGGATAAACCTGACCACTCACTATACTTGCTATCATCCATATTAAATGAAGTCATACCAACCTTATTCCAAACCTACAGCTTCCCTGAATCCACTGCTCATCAACAGATAATATGATTAAAAAAAATGATAAATAATTAACACTATTTACCATTTTTGTCTTCTGGATTCACAATGACTCTTAGCTATTACTGAAAATAGGAAAGCCAAGCTATTTGTTAGATGAGGGGGTGAAAAGATACACCTAAGTAGGGATTTGCTTTAGAGGAGGTGATGAACACTTCACACCTTGTCATGAGATAGCAGGCTGGCAGAGACCAATCATGATCTCAGCGCCTCAACTGATATTAAGATTGTTGTGGAGACCAACATACATCCCAGCCACAAGTCTCTGCTCTTACTGCTTCCCTCTTTGCTTGATTTCTTGCCTTCATCCCAAAGCCTATCTTTAAAGGCTTTCTATCCTTGAACAGAAATCAGAAAAACTGTTCTTACTTTGAATCATAAGGCATTTTCCTAGTGCTTAAAAAAATACGGTGATATGACTCAGGCATGCATATTTAGAAACAACTGCCTATGAATTATTTCTGAGTGGATGGACAAGGAAATTCTTTGACCTACCTGGCTCCTCAGAAAAATCAAAGAAACAAATGTCTACTCTATATTACATACTACATTGAGGGGGAACATGCCATTTTCTTTATAGGATTATAATCTAGGAGTGCAAAAAAGCTTAAGCAAAGCATATATGCTACTGAATTGCAGATTACCTGATTGGATAAACTTTTTTTTTTGGGGGGGGTGTTGAACTGAAGTTGAAAGAAGGAAGAGACTGGAATAGTAAGAGGCAGGAAGGAATCAAACTTCAAATGGATAGAAAATTCAAGTTCACACCCTTAACAACATGCCACCTGGGGAAAGAGAGCCACTCTAAAGAAGTGTGAGGTTGCAGGGATGAAAATCTCATGAAGAGAAGATGTTAGGAGCATGGACAGAATGAGTTTAGTGAGTGTTTGGGGAAATTACTTTTTTCCAGACAATACAGGGCCAACAGGGTGGTGATCCTTGAAGAATGAAGAAGTCATAATGGATAGAGCAGATTTATCTTGTAAGGCTAGAGATAAGATAACTGGAGACTTTATATGAAGACATCTTGAAATCCGATTAGGATTCACAACAATACAGGTATGAGAGAGTACAATTCTTATTTACATAAGGCAAAGGAAATTGAGAACATACAAAGGATAAATTTATACATTCTCACAGGGACTCATCCTGGCCAGATCAGTCATAGCTGGTGACATATGGAAATTTTTAGTGATTCCATAGGGGCCACTATGGGGAAAGAAGAACAGTATAATTTAATAAATAAGGGGAGAGGGAAAGGTGCTTAGTAATTATAATTTAAAAGAGTTCATGATCATTTTCAGCCATGGTGGAACAAGAAAAGCTCTGCAGTGTTATGACAGAAAATACTGGGCCTACAGAACAGTGTTCTGCAGTAGAGCAGCAAAGATGTCAACTTTGGTGTGAGCAGCATAAAAACAAACAAAAACCAGACAGACTTGAGACTGGAGAAACCCTTTGAGGACTTCTTGAAACAGGGAAATTATAGTAGGTGGAAACAAATCCTTCAGAGACATTTCTGGAGGAGGTGGAAGGACAAACAAACCAAACATAATTTATGCATGTAATACTGAGTAAGCATCTGCTATGGCAGCATATAATTCAAGGAACTGGAAATAAAACAGTAAATAAGAGTCAAGATAAAAATGAACACTTGGGAAAAGAGGGAAACCCAGTTACTGCTATCACCAAACATTCAGAGGGCTGAATTTCAGAAATGATCAACACCATCCAATAAAGCAGTGTATATACCAATGAAGGTAGACAGAATCTACTGGTTTAGGCACAGGTGGGGATTTTTCAATCTGACCTCAAGGAAAGAGAAGTAAAATCTGGAACTGAGCATAATAATAAGTTTGAGGCATTTCATAAAAAAAGAAAATAAAAACACGTAAAACAGGAAGTAATAAGAACATAAGAGTCACATAATATTGATAACAGACTTAAGAATATCTAAAAACAAAAGGAATCTATGATAACAGATTGCTGAAAATGCTAGAAGAGTGAGCAAAGGCCAAAGGTTTAAGAGGAAGAAGGAAGGGGCTGACTTTAGATTCTGGGCAAAGCTCTATGAAATATGTATTTATGGGAAAGAAAGGAGTCTTAGGGAGCAAAAGTCAGGTACCTATGGCATAAAAGTAACTATTTCTAAAGGTTTGGGACCATTAGAAAGTTCCTGGAGAGAAACTCCCCAGTTACCAATTTCCTCTCTGCCTCCACTAACACACCTGGATAGCTTTGAGGTGGGAATTCTCCTTCTACTATCCATGGCTCTTCTCCTTGCTCCAACTTGATGATAACATCCGGTTTGATAATGTGATACCCTGTTAATGAGAAATGAAAGAGAACTTGAACCTGGCTGCTTGGCTGCAGGGTCTCTGTCATGCGGGGCAAGTGTCACTGTGCCAGCTGCACAACAAAGTGCCCTGGTGCTTTATTAAAATCAAAACCTTTCACTGGGAAGGTCAAGACCAAAATGCCCTGCCTGGTGCCAAAAACAGACTACTCACATTTGTCCCCTCAAATTCAAAGTTAAAGTCATTAAATCAAAGAAATCCCATGTGTGTCAGCAACTCAGAACACAAGCTTTCCTTACCCACAGAAACAAGGTTGCTGTAGTTCTCCAGCATCACATCCCTGTACGTCATCTTCTCATCAGGGTCCAGCTGCTGCCATTCCTCCTGTGTGAAGTCCACAGCCACATCCTTGAATGACACTGGCCCCTGCAGTGGTACCATGATTGGAATTGGGTGACATGGAAAAGGTACACAGGGACAACATCTTCTCAAGCTCACTGGTAAAGTTAACCATGAACACTGAATATCTAATTTTATGTTACAGACTCTGGAATGAAAACATGCATGTCAGAAATATGCCACGGGGCTCATTCATATACACTAAGAAAAAGAAATACTGGGCTTGCTCTGTGAGCCAGGAACAATCCTGACTGTTGGGGAAACTAAAACTAGCAAGTACAGATCCTGTTCCTAAGGATACAAGGCTGAGGGACATTTGTGGAGTCCCAGGATACACTGGGACTCCAGTGTTGTTCATTTGAACAATTTTAATTTTGCCTCCAGATCATAAACAATGCTGGTTCTCCCCTAACCTCCCTGGCAACTCCTTTTCCATCTTTTCTGCTGGTACCTTTCTCCTTCAAGTAATCCTAAAGTTGGAGGGCCCGAGGACTCAGTTTTTGGTCCTTTACTCCTTGCTATCTGCACCTGCTGCTTTGATGGTGAGCCTGCCTGGCATCATGGCTAATTTAATTGCATCTATATAATACTTTCCAAATTTGTATTACCGGTTCAGGCCTCTATCCTAAACTCCAGACATATATGTCTGAGATCTTAAATACATCACACCTGAATTGCTATTCCTTTCCAAGCCTGTTTCTCCTCTAACCTACTGGAATCATTTTGCAGTATTTGTCACATTCACCAAAGTAATAAGCAAGCCAGGCAACATATATTCTAGCTTTTTCTTTTATTGCAGGGTAAGCCCACACCCTGCTTACATGAAGTATCAGTAATTGCATGACTTGGTGTCCCCAATTCTCAGCTGGGAATCCTGAATTTCCTTTTTTTCCCCATTTACACATTCTAGCAAAGGAGAAACATTCCTGAGAAAGGACAAATAGCTTACCTGGAAGCTGACTTTAAATGTGCATCCTTTGAATAAACTTTCCCATTCACAAAAAACTCACACCAGCACTATAACTCCTTCATTTAGTATCATGACCTCTACAATAAATGATAATGGTCCTGATCACACACTGCAACATCAGCAGGAAACAAGGGCTCCTTGGAAAACAATGCAGCTTTGTGGACACCATACGGACCCAATGATGTCTACTGCCTATTTTACCATTTTTCAAATTAGGACAGAAAATTAATCATGAACTACAAGTAAAGTTTAAACAATGGAAGGTTATGTGGCTGTTGAAAGGATTATAAAACAGGAAAAACAAAGTTTCAGAAGATTTCAGCAAAACTGAGGAAGCAGAACTGGTGTAGAAGATGGGGAAGGAAAGGTTCTGTCATGCTCAGGGGCTGTGTGCAACAGCAATAAACTTCCAATGTCTCTGATTTTTTTGGTTTCTTCATGGTAGTAACTATCTATGAGAAAGAAAGGGTCCTGCTGGCAGAAGATATTTTGTTTTGTCTTAGTTCTAGGTACTGGGGAGTTCAGGGACAAGATTCAGCTGGCCTGGGAGGGCTGAAGATGGTCAGGGCAGAGACAGTCCAACTGCAGCTTGGATGCATGGTGATAAGAGAAGTGGGTCCTGCCCCAGCCAGACTAATCCATGACATGCCTGCCCAGCAGGGGATGAGGCCATGAGGAGAGTATATGGCTTCCAGAAGCTTTGCCCATACTCCACCAAGGCATCACCAGTCTTGAATTGGGGCCATCATGATGAGGACCCACAGGGCCCAGAAGTTCATACATTGAATCACCCTGCCTTGCTGAGTGGTAACAACTTAGTTATTTTAAAAAACAAGACTGGTTCTATTTACTCTAGTGGTGGGCCCCTGTTCAACTGTCCACCTGCTATTTATCAATACAGTCACTGTGGATAGGGTAACAATAGGCATATGGCCCACTGTTGTGTCAGCAACTAGCACAATGCCTTCAAACCACTCTTAAGAAGATGCAAGGGGGAGGTGGCCCAGTGGTTGGAACACTTGCCTGGCATGAGGGAGGACTTGGGTTCAAACCCCAGCACCACACAAACAACTAGGTGAGAAACAAAGGCTGGATGAGAAAATGAAACTGATTCTTTCTCTCTCACTCTCCCTCTCTTAAAAAAAAAAAAAAAAAAGAGGAGGGGAAATGTGGACAGGTCATCAATTCAGGAAAATTCAAGAAGAAAATAAGAGTCTTATCAACACACAGTAAATGTAATGAGACCATATACACTTATGACTACAATAAATGTGAACTGGGGCAGGAGCGGTGGCTTGGCGGTTACGGCGCTTGCTCGGCATGCGCCAAGTACACAAATTCAAACCCCAGCACCACGTACACAACTAAGTGTCTGAGCAATGAAGGCCATGTGAAAAACTCAATAAAAATTGATTCTGTCTCTCTCTCTCTCACTGTCCTTCACTCTTTAAAAAAAATAAAATAAATAAATGTGAACTGACAGAATCTCTTTTCTAAACCAGAACATCTCTTGCGGTAAAAATACCCAAGGGATATGCACTTTTCCAAAAACACACTTAAAAACACACCAAGCTAGATATGGTGGCAGATGCCTGTAATTCAGCTACTGGGGAAGTTGAAGCACAAGGATCACAAGTCTGAGGCCAGCCTTAGCAACTTAATGAGACCCTGTCTCAAAATAAAATATAAAAAGGACTAGGTATATAGTTCAGTGATAAAGTACCATTAGGTTCAATCCCTAGTACAAATAAATAAATAAATAAATAAATAAATGTTCTATTCATATGTCTCCTCTGTAGATCTTACATATTCTGTATTTTTAAAAATTTGAGTCTTTCCCACTAAGGGGCTCTAAGTGAGTTTCCTGGGAAGGAATAGTCCCCATCCCCCAGAAACCCAGTATTTGCATTTGTGAAGAATAAATGAGTGATTCCTCAATTAATAAGGAATACTAACTGAGGGAAGGAAATTATTTTGGGGTCAAAAAAGTCAAATGTTCAGTTACCTAAGTCCTTGTGTATATTAAAAGTCATCAACAAATACAAGAGAATGAGGGAACAATAGGACATAAACAGTCAAATGTTAATGCACAGACTCATGTGCGCCTTATTCTAACTGGTTTTGAATTTATTTAACTCTCTGGTTTTGAATTTATAATTTCACAAAATACTCAATTTGTGTGTTTTTAAAAAGTTACTTGTAACTTTGCCTCTTGATGGAAACAGTGCAATATGAAAAAATGAGAGTTTCTGCTGTTTGTAATGCACACAAACACATACACACTGTGGATGCCAGAAAACAGTATTCTTGTGAATGTTCCAAAGTGAGTATTTTATTTCATGATGGCTGTCAATAATTTCCCTGAGTTCACTTTCATCCACAAAGGGAGTAAGAGAAGACTGCACTGTTCCTACTCTGGCATAAAACAAGAAGTTTTACAAGCAGTAACTTTGAGAAAATAGATTTCAATAAACCTGGATAACCAATTGTTAAAAATAATCGGAACTGTAGCATTTATGGGCTTTAGGTCAGTTTTATAGGACAAGGGTACAATCTATGATAGAAGTGTCTTAAAGGCTGCTCTGTAGTGCTGGGCACATATGCCTGTTGTCTGGCCACACTGGAGGCTGAGGTAGGAGGCTCCCTTGACCCCAGGAGTTTTCCATCAGCTTGGGAAAGACTGTGAGACCTTGTCTCAAAGCAAAAGTGCTCAGTAGAGACAATATTCCAGAGACAGATTGTAATGACAGAACTCAGGACTGGATTATGTCTTCATTGAAGCTAGAGCATCAGACCCGAAGGCAAGAATACTTTTGAAAACTTCTTGATGTACAGCCTCCTCAGAATTGGGCTTCTGGTGCAGGCAATACTGTCCTCCACTGTTGTGGGGAAGAAGCCTTCTCCTTACCTTTCTGATATTCCTTCCAGGATGGCTGGGGAGGAGAGGAGTTCAAGGTGAAGCACTGGAACTCCATTAAGTAAAAACAGAAAATGCATATTCCTCAGGACTGTAACATAGAAAAGACCAAGAGGACTTCCACAAATGGGCTGTTTGCTTCAGTTGCCTCTACAGGTCAGTGATTTTCCATGTATCACTGCGAATGGATTTGCAGTCAGAGAACAGCTAGATGTCCCCCGTCCCAAGGACTGCAGACCGATCCCTCTATCCAACCAACAAGAGTCCTCTTGTACATCACAACAGACAGACATTCTCAGATGTGCAGACTCCAGAGAGTGAGTCGGTCAGTACACCACCTATAGCCCATCTATGGAACACAAGGCATGCAGCACTCCAGAGACAGGAGGGAAAGTCCAGAATCCCAGAAATGAGAACCACAGGACAGACCCTCCCACTCCCACCACTGATGTCACCTGTTTAAGAAGCCACACTGGAGCACTGAAGGAGAGGATGCTCTGGACCTGGGAAGCCCATCCATGCAAGCTTTCTCATTCTGAGAAATGATAAAGGTGGCAAAATTCTCCATTTCTCAAAATGAAAATACTGAAGAACATATGGTAATGCTGGAAAGTGAAATAAAAAGATGAATTGACTTGGAAGAAAATGTTTACCAACATGACCAAACTAGAAAAATTCATAAACATCCAAGAGTACTTACAAGTCAACAAGAAAAAAGCAAAACAAAATAATTTCATCATAGAAACATCGGCATGGATGTTGGAAATAGGCACATCATATAAAAGAGGAAGCATGAAAGGCTCCTGTACAGTTCCATGATTTGACATACTGGAAGAGACAATGACACAGAAACAGTAAAAAGAGTAGTGGCTGCCAGGAGTTGAAGGTGGGAAGAAGGGAAAGACAAAGAGATGGGGCACAGGATTTTAGGGCAGTGGAACTACTCTGCATGAAACTGATGGTGGGGGGAGAAGATGGTGACCAGCAGGAGGACTGCATGTAGAATCTCTCCATGAAGCGGGACACCAATGGTGGGAGAAGTGCCTTTTTGTGAGGTGGGTAAATAACAAAATTTTTGCCAAAACTCATTAGTCGACAAATAAGGAACTTTAGGGACACAGAGGCTTGGATACACTTAAGAACAAAAATCAAACAAGGACCCAGCAGCACTGGCATCAAGGACCAGCACCCAGTGGGTGGGCTGCTGGATCAGCACAGATGGAGGGAACTTCACAAACAGAGGAAGGAAAAATTGGCATGCAGATCTCTGATGTTAGGAGGATTCCCATACGACAGTGGAATCTAGGGACTGCATTAGTGCACATAACTTAGACTCCCTCCAATCTGGCCGTGGAAAACCAGGGCAATCACCATCTTGAGTAGGCTGGCAGTCCAGGCAGCTGACTGCTCCGGGACCCCAGTGTTCTGATTGTCGGCCCTGGGGGCTGTGTGTGCCTGGTGGAGCCTCCCTACTGGTCCTGTGACTCTTGGAACAGAGGCTGCCTCTCTGCCCCTCTGCCCAACACAATGCATTCTGGGTGGAGTTCCCAGTCAGGGCCCAACTTAGCAACACATCTGGATCCAGCAGGACCTTCAAGGGCTGGGTGTGGCCAGTGTTCACGCCCTGCGACTCTGGAGCACAGATACAGCTGGGTCCTAGCAAGCTGGTCAGAGATCAATTTCATCTTTAGCGACTAAGAACAGAACTGGCATCCTGGGACCAGCACTCTCCTCTGCTTTCAGGCCCCAAGACCCAGGAACAGAGGCAGTTCCCACAGGACTTGTGCATTCCGAGTGGGAATTGGCTTCCAGGCCCCTTGAGTTTGCAGTTGAGACTTCCCCAGTGCCAGGGCTTTCTGGGCTGGGGCTAGTATCTTCCTCTCAGCCCCCTACCTTGCTGGGGCTGATGTTGCCTCAGGAAATATCCCTTTGGGGCAAGTGAGGGCCTCACATCACTCAAGTTTGGGGTGACTTCTGTCCTAGGAGAGCTCAGTTCAAACTGTCCGCTCCTCTAGGATCAGTGAGATCCCCTTGCAGCTGCTCTAGGACTCACAAGACTGCCAGTGGCTACTGGGGTCCCAGCTGAAACACAGTAAGAGTCTGGTCAGGCAGACACAAAAGTCCCAGGGTTTCAACCCAGGAAGCCCAAAAGGCTGCATTCACAGGAAGCAGGGGTGGTGAAAGGATGCATCCCCTCCACAGAAGAATAATATTGGGAGGACTCCTGGGAATCTGACTTCCAGCTGAAAACAGCAAAACACAAACTCAGTCAGTCCCTCTAGCAACCTCACCCTGGAAGTGCCTCCACTCAGATGTCAGATATGATCATATATCCCCACTGTGTATTTTGGCCTCAGTAGCAATAACTCATAACCTTCCCAACTCTCCTTTTATTCCTTCTGTCCCTGTTTTATATTTTTTTGGTCTGTTACGCCTTGTTTCTTGTGCTGCGTTTATGTTGCTGTGGTCTGATTTGTGATCTTGTAAACTAGTGCATTGTCTCTGTACTGTGGAGTCTCATGGTAGTAAACCTCTCTGGTACCTGCCCCCCTTCTTCACCTTCCTCTGGCAATACCTAAACTTCATTCTGCTCTCTCTCATCCTCCCTCAAAGTCATTATGACAGTCTTTTTTTGTTCCTTTTCTTTATTTTAGAATATCCTACATCATCTCCACTTTCTTGCTGCTCTCTGCCCAGATTCACAAGTTCCTCACTACCTTCAATCACATTTCCTTTGCTCTCTAGATTTTTCCCCCTCACCTACAGAGGTACTGGAAAACTGTAGTGAAGGCCAAACTGAAAACGGGTGTTTGCTTTCAAAACAAATACTACCTGAGGACTCTCATGGAAGATAACTGCTAATCCGTTTGCTCCTCTCATAGCCGGTAATTAACACTGTAACAGATATAGTAGGCACAAAGTAACCAGATCAACCCTGTCTGTTGTATGCACTGGCTGTACATACGGACTTTTATACTTTATCTCCTGAGGTCCTGGAAATCGTAAAGGTCAATAATAATTCACAGGTTGGGGAACCAGCAACTGAACTGTACTATCCAAACTGTACCCCAGCGCAAATAAGCAGAGACTAAAACTTCACAACCATCAACAAAGTTCCCAAGTGAAATATCCAGTAACAGATCCCAGGCCCCACTCCTGTACCCATAAAAATGAGGAAAAAGGGAAACAATCCTCCTCCTCAAACCCACAACTCCACTGTCAAGGAGTCCATGGAGGGATCCTGGATGAAAACCTAGAAAAAATGATCAACAATCTGATTATTAAAACAAACAAAGAATTAAAAGAAGAATTAAGGAAGGAAATAAGAGCAATTTCAGAAGTTGAGAGACCACTTTGATAAAGAGCTAGACATTCTGAAAAGAGATACAGCAGAGCTCTTAGAATTGAAAAAAAAAAACAATCTAATTAAAAGCTCACTGGAAGATACTAGTATCAGAGTAAATTCAGCAGAAAATACAACTTCAGCTCTTGAACGAACATCAGACAATGAAGACACGCTGAGCAATGTTGAATGCAAGGAGAATAGACAAGAAAAGAAACTTACTAAGCATGATCAGAACTTCCAAAAAATATGGGACAAGATGAGAAGAAATAACCTGAGAGTTATTGGGATAGGGGAGAACACAGAACAACAAATGAATGGCATAAAGAACTTTTTCAACCAAAGAAAATTTCCCCCATAACATAATTGATCCAGAAATTCAAATGCAAGATTCACACCAAACAGACCTAACCAAATAAGAAACTCACTGACACACATCATATACAAAAATGAAAAACAGATAAATCAAAGAAAGAATTTGAAAAGCAGTAAGAGATAAACACCAAATCACATTCAGAGGAAGACCAATAATTCATCTAAGACAATAAAGGCCAGGAGAGCATGGAACGATATTTTTCAAATATTAAAAGAAAATAATTTTCAGCCAAAGATTCTATACTCTGCAAAACTCAGCTTTAAATGTGATGGGAAAATAAAACACTTCCATGATAAGATCAAATTAGCAACATACACGAACACAAAACCAGCTCTACAGAGAATACTCAAAGATAAACTTCATTCAGAGGAACAATCTTAACAACTCTCAAAGCCCACAAAGGGAAAGGAAAGTCAATAAAAACAACTCACTAAACGATATCCAAGACGGCGCAAAATACAGCAAAGGTCACAATGCCAGGGACCCAGAATCATATATCTAGTCTAATACTGAACATGAATGTACTCTACGTCCCAATCAAAAAACTGAATCAAAAAACAAAATCCAACAATATACTACTTACAGGAGACACACCTCACAGTCAAAAATAAACACAAATTGAAGGTAAAAGGTTGGCAAAAAACCTCCAGGCTTATGGCCCAAGAAAGCAAGCCAGTGTTGTGATTCTCATATCGGACAAAGTTAACTTTGACCAGAAATTAGTCAGAAGGGATAAAGAAGGTCACTACATCATAGTAAAAGAAACAATACATCAAGAAGACATATTGATAGTTAACATTTATGCCCCTAATTACAACCCTTTCAAACATGTGGAAACAGTACTGAAGGACATTAAACAGTACTGAAGGACATTGATTTCAACATAATAATACTGGGGGACTTTAATACACCAGTATCAACAACAGACAGATCATTCAAGTAAACAAACAAATAATAAAGCTACCTTTAACTTAAACAACTCTACCAATCAACTGAACTTAACAGACATCTACAGAATATTCCATCCCAAATTGGCTGTTTACCTTCCTAGCAGCACATGGATCCTTTCTGAAAATAGACCACATCCTAGTCCACAAAGGTACTCTTAGCAAATACAAAAGAGATGGTATAATCCCATGTATTCTGTCAGATCACAATGGTATGATATTAGCAATTAACAGCAAGAAAAATAACAGAAATTACCCTAATACTTGGTAGATTGAATAATACCCTCTTAAATGAAGAATGGATCGAAGATGAGAACAGAAATTCTTAGACATGAACAAGAAGGATGATACAACATATCAAAATCTATGGGATAGTATAAAGAATTCTTAAGAGGTAAATTTATAGCACTGCGGCCCTCATCAAAAATCAGAGGAGTCACTTGGACTAGTCAGAGCCAGACCTCCTGATATTCCCATGGACATTGTTGAGAACCATCACAGAAAAGCTAAGGTAAATAATCGAAGTGAAAAAATATTCGTTTCAGAGAAAATTCTTGTTCTGGAAACTTCATATAGTGGAAAGAAGAAAGACAACTAACACGAATCTTTAGTTCTAGTGTCAGCTCTGCCTGTAACTGAATACCTATTTGGCTGATTGCTTCAAAACTTCAGGGAATTTTTTCAGGCACAATGGTATGGGGCTGTCAACCCAACTTTTTGGGAGGCTGAGGCAGGAGGACTGTTTAAGACCATGAGTGCCAGGCCAGCATGGCCACATGGCAAGACCCTGTCTCAAGGCAAACAAGCAAAAAAACCCCTAATATAGTCTTCCATAAAATGAAGGAATTGAATGAGGTAATTTCCAGAGTTCCCTTCAGCTTGAAAAACTGATGTACTTTGGAATGCTTTCAAAGACAGTTTTAAGATAGGGTATAATTTCTGTATAGCAGAAGTGCACATATGTTATACATATAGTCGGATGACTTTTCATACCCATGTAACCACCACTCGGACCAAAATGTAGAATATTTTCATAAAGCCAGAAAGTTCCCCTCTTCCCATTCCAGTTAGTTCTTCCTCTAACCTACAGGTAACTGCTTTTGTCGTCATAAATTAGTGTGGCCTGTATTGAGCTTCATATAATTGGAATCAGATATACCTTGTTTTCTTTTTGGCTTAACTTAATGATTTTGAGATTCCAAAATGTGATGTGTCAGTAATTGATTTTTAACATTACAGTTTAGTATTCCACTATGCATACAGAGTAGACTTTATATGTCTATTTCCAGCTTTGGAGTATTAAGAATAAAGTTGTTACAAACATTCCTGTACAAGTAATTTTTAACCTAGATACACATTTCCTTTGGGCATATATCTTGGGCTGGAATTGCTCAGTCACAAGATTAACTTATTTATTATTAACTGCCTAAAAGTGCTTGAAAATGACTATACCATTTTGCATTCTTGCTAGCATGTATGAACATTCCACTTGCTCCATTTTCTCATGAACAGTCAGTATTATTGGTCTTTGTTAGTGAATGTGAAGTGTAGTTTTAATTTGGTTTTCTCTGATCAGTGAAGATTGAACAGCTTTAATATACTTACTGGTCATTTAGGTGTCTTTTTTTGTTTTGTTTTTCATGTGGCTTTCGTTGTTCTGAGACTTTGTTGTGTGTATATATGGTGTTGGGGTTTGAAGTCGCGTCCTTGCACATGCCAGGCAAGCACCGTAACCCTGATGTCTTTGTAATGCATTAATTTTTTTCACCAGTTTTTATGGTATCTGTTGTATTTCTTGAATACCAGGGAATATTCAGGAATATCTTTAAATAGTCTGTGTGTAGGGTTTTTTTTTTCTTTGAGAGAGAGAGAAAGAGAAAGGTGGGGAGAGGGAGAGAGAGAGAGTTAATTTTTTCCATCTGGTTTTTGTTTTACCTTTATTTGTGTATGTGGTGCTGGGGTTTGAACCTGGGACCTCACACATGTCAGACAAGCACTTTACCACTGAGCCACCACTCCAGCCTTTTCTATAGGTTTTTATAAGATAAATGTGGTGTAATTATTTTAGACCTATTAGTTGCCTTTCCATTTTCTTTTCTTTTCTTTTTTTTTTTTTTAAAGAGAGAGGGACAGTGAGAGAGACAGAAAGAGAGAAACAACTTTATTTAGTTTTTCACACAGCCTTAGTTGCTCCAACACTTAGTTGTGTATGTGGTGCTGGGGTTTGAACCCGGGTCCTCGTGCTTGCCAGGCAAGCACCGAAACCTCTGAGCCACCGCTCCAGCCCCATCCCTTTCCATTTTCTTAATGGTGCCTAACAAGCAGAAGTCCAGTTTTCCCATTGTTACTCCTTTTGTATATTATTTTTAATATATGTACATTCACACTTCCTTTCTTGAGATTCTTCAGAGAGTGTACAGATTTAGCCTTCACATTTAGGTCTGTGAATCCTTTCACACTGATTTTTATTAGGATATAGGGATCACGGTATTCAGTTTCTTCCATTCAGGTATCTAGTTGCCTTAGCACTGTTTGTGAAAAAGATACATCTTTCCTCCAAAGAATTGCATTGATGCCTTTAAAAAAGTAATATGCTTTTCCTGGATCCTCTCTTCTTTCTATTCTCATCATAAATTACCTTTGTATATACTTAATTTCATATAACTGGAATCATTTCATACACATACTTTTATATCATGCTTCTTTTAAATCAGTACCATACTATCTTTGTTAACATTAACTTTTTAGTAAGATTTGAATTCTAATAGTTTAATGTCTCCTCCACCTTTGTTCTTCTTTGTTTTTTTGGTATTGAAGTCTTTGCATTTTCCACACACATGCATTTGTGTAAACATAATACATAATAGTGTTTCCCCAAAATGCAGGCCACACCACACTAGGAGTCCCCTGGGCACTTTCAAGTAAGAACTATGCTTATAATAGTACTGAGTCATTATTTGTGTTGCTTCTTTTATACTTTGGAGACATTTAGTACAGGTAGTACAGAGCAATTATGGATCGAACTGGTGGTATCTTAACATAGTAAAGTCAGTGGCACTTAACTGTGCTAGTGGCTACCACCACCTCACTCAGCATGTTTTTTAAAGAGAGAATCAACCTTATTTACTTATTTTTTTCATCTGGCCTTTCTCTGACACTCAGCTGTGTATGTGGTGCTATGGTTTGAACCTGGGTCCTCACACATGCCAGGCAGGTGCTTCAACCGCTGAGCCACCGCTTCAGCACCCACTCAGCATTTTTAAAAAGCTATATATACACAAGTGTTTCTTTAAAGCAGTAAAAAGCACTAATTTAAATTCTGACTCATGTGACTTTTTAATATTCTGTACATTGTATAAGAATGAATGCATCTGTAGTTTTCTTGGAAAAAAAAACCCACTGGTGTGATTGTTAGGGCTGTGAACTGAACTACTGACCGTGTTCTAAACCTGTACTAAATGTCTGCAAAGTATAAAAGAAGCAACGCAAATAATGACTCAGTATGCAGCTCTAGCTGAAGAAACTGATGACTGACAAGGCTTTATTTATTCAGACATGGGTATTTGGCAGAAAATTTCTCAAAATCATACAAAGTAAGCCTGTCACTTTGAGGAAAACAAATGATGATGTTCATTACCAAAGGTAAAATTGCAACTTTTTGTTGAAAATTAGAAATTCAGAAACCTTGTATCCATCATTGTCTGCTTAATAAGTTCCCAATACTTAGTGACATTTTTGGTGAAATAAATGGTGATATTAGCTAATTAAAAAAAATCAGGAAAGAGCAGTAATAAACAGACTTATGCTCCAACTAAAACCCCTATAAAAAGAGGATCAATCCAATCCCAAACCCAACAGAAGGCAGGAAATTACTAAGATCAGAGCTGAAATCAATGAAATTGAGAACAAAAAAAAACAATTCAAAGAATCAGCAAAACAAAGAGTTAGTTCTTTGAAAAAATAAATAAAACTGAGAGAACCCTAGCCAACCTCACCGAAAGGAAGAATGAAGCGAAGAAAATCAACAAAATCAAAGACAAAAATGGAGACATCAACACTGACTCAACGGAAATCCAGAGGATTATTAGAACTTATTTGGAAAAGATATACACTTCCAAATGTGATAATCTGGCAGAAATGGACAAATACCTAGCTACATATGATATTCCCAAATCAACACAGGAGGACATTGAAAATCTAAAACAACTGATCTCAGGTAGTGATACCGAAACTGAAATCAAAGGTCTTCCAAAAAAGAAAAGCCCAGGACCAGATGGATTCTCAGCGGAATTCTAAAAGATCTTTGCAGAAGAATTAACACCTCTCCTTAGTAAGTTATTCCATGAAATTGAAAGGGTTGGAACCCTCCAAAATACTTTTTATGAGACAAATATAGCCCTGATACCAATACCCAACAAAGACACATCAAAAAAAGAAAAACTATAGATCAATTTCCAAGATGAACATAGACACAAAAATCCTTTTTAATAAAATCCTAGCAAATCACATCCAAAAACACATCAAAAGGATAATACATCATGATCAAGTAGGTTTCATTCCAGGGATACAAGGTTGGTTCAACATGTGAAAATCAATAAATGTAATTCACCTCTTAAACAGAATTAAAAGTAACAATTACATAATCATCTCAATAGATGCAGAAAAGGCCTCTGATAAAATTCAACACCCATTTAGGCTCAAAACTCTGGAGAAGATAGGGATCAAAGGAAGATATTTTAATTTTGTAAGAGCCATTTACAACAAACCCATAGACAACATTATGCTTAATGGAGAAAGATTAAAAGCATTCCCACTGAATGCAGGGACAAGACAAGGATGTCCACTCTCACTACTCTTATTCAATGTAGTCCTTGAAACCCTAGCCAGAGCTGTCAGACAAGAGAAGGAAATCAAAGAAATTCAAACAGGAAAAGAGGAAGTCAAGATATCTCCACTTGCTGATGATGTGATCCTATACCTAGCAGTCCCAAAAAGCTCAATTAGAAGACTTCCAGAGCTTATAAATGAATTTAGGAAAGTGGCTGATTACAAAATCAACACTCATAAATCAATAGCTTTCCTATACTCCAGCAGTAATTCCACTGAAGAACAACGCAGGAAATCGATCCCATTTAAAATAATCTCAAAAAGAATAAAATACTTGGGCATTAATCTAACAAAGGATATAAAGGATCTCGACAATGAAAATTATTGAACATTAAAAAAAGAAATTGAAGAAGACCTGAGTAGATGGAAAAACATTCCATGTTCTTGGTTAGGCAGAACCAATGTAATTAAAATGGCCATTTTGCCAAAAGCCCTATACAGATTCAACACAATCCCCATCAAGATACCAATGACATTCTTCATGGATACAGAAAAAGCAATTCTCAAATACATTTGGAATAACATATGACCAAGAATAGCCAAAACATTACTAAGCAAGAAAGAGGAAGCAGGAAGTATCACAATACCTGACCTGAAATTATACTATAGAGCTATAGTAACAAAAACAGCGTGGTATTGGAATCAAAACAGACATGAAGACCAATGGAACAATAGACGATACCGAGACAAACCCTCAAATCTTTAACCATCTGATATTTGACAAAGGTGGCAAAAGCATAGTTTGGAAAGAGGACAGTCTGTTCAACAAATGGATGAATTGGATAGCCATATGCAGATAAGTGAAATTAGATCCTCACTTCTCACCCTGCCCAAGAATCAAATCGAAATGGTTCAAAGATCTGAAAATGAAACCAGCAACTATACAACTGCTTAAAGAAAAAATAGGATCAACATTCTATGACATAGGTGTCAACAACGCCCTCCTTAACAAGACTCCCAGAGCTCAAGAATTAAAACCAAGAATATATAAGGGGGATGCCATTAAGCTAAAAAGCTTCTAAAGAATTAGTCAAGAGTGTCAAGAGAGAACCTACAGAAAGGGAGATAAATCCTTGCCTGGTACACCTCGGACAGAAGGCTAATATCCAGAATACACAAAGAACTCAAAACACTGAATACCAAAAACACAAATAATCCAATCAATAAATGGGCTAGGGAACTAAATCGAAAACTTCTCAATGGAGGTCCAAAAAGTCCATAAATATATGCAAAAATGCTCTAAATCACTAGGAATCAGAAAAAAGCAAATCAACACTTCACTCAGATTCCACTTTACTCCAGTCAGAGTCACAAAAATGAAGAATATGACCAATAACAGATGCTGGAGCGGTTGTGGGAAGAAAGGAACACTATCATACTGTTGGTGGAACTGCAAACTTGTTAAGCCACTCTGGAAAGCAGTATGGAGACTCCTCAAAAAACTAGGGATGGAATCACCTAACGACCCAGTTATCCCACTCCTGAGTATTTTACCCAAACAGCTAAAATCGGCTTACTACAGAGACAGAGTTACATCAATGTTTATAGCAGCTCAATTTATAAGCAAAACTATGGAACCAACCCAGATTCCCCTGTCTGGATGAGTGGATTTAAAAACTGATACATACACACCCACACACCCACATACCCACCATGTAGTTCTACTCTGCTATCAGAACAATATCATACATTTGCAGCCAAATGGATGGAGATGGAAAAAATTATGCTGAGTGAAATATTTCAAACTCAAGAGACTTAAGGGCTGAATGTTTTCTCTCACATGTGGAAGCTAGAGTAAAATCTAAGATAGGGTGAAAGTTAGTTAAGTTGAAATAATAAACCCACCAAAGTTGAATTTTCACATAAGCTGGGGTATCCATAACTATGAAGGTAGGAAGAGAAGGGAGGGGAGGGAGGAATTATCAATGCAACTGGAAATGTTTGACTCCCACGGGTAGCCTAACTATACACAGGCAGGCAGAGAAACTCAGAAATCTCAAAAATTAATATACATGTATATGCTTATTTCTATCTATAACATGGGGGTATTGGAGAGGAGATATGAGAGCTGGGAGTGGATGAAGTGGTGAGAGTGTGGACTAGGATCAGTCTTAAGTTACTTTGTCAACATCCATGTATGCATGAATATGTAACGATGATTCCCTCCAACTTATAAGACTATGTCGAACAAATTAAAAAAAAAAAAACTGATGGTGGACGCATGTCATTATACATTTTGTCAAAACCTGAGCTAGAAGCTTCTGGAATAGCTGGGATTATAGGCCTGTGTTACAGCACCTGGCTCACTTTATGAAATAATAATGCATCAATACTTGATCAGTTATAATTAATGTACAGATGTTAATAATGGGCAGCTGAGAGGGGTAGGTCACATTAGAACCCTGTACTCCCTGCTCAATGAACTTCAACTCTGTTCACTGAAAGCAAAGAAAAAAAAGTGCTTCTAAATATGTAAAAATAAATCTCAGCCTCACTCATGATTAAGAAAAATGCAAGCTGACTGAAATACCTGGGCCTGGGGTCAGCTGAAAAACTGACCATCTGGCATCTTAGTTGGAAACCTGAGTCCCCTTGACAGGTGCCCCCCAGAACCCCTTGCATGTCATCCTTCACACATCTCAGTCTATTTGTTACATCTTTTTATCAGATGATTTGCTTTCTAATTAAAAGGTTTCAAATTCTCTGAAGGACAAAACCTAAAGCTGGCACAATAGTGTTAGCTCTATGGTCAGGCTCAGTATTCACCTCCATTCCTGGCTCTCACTGCCCCTTAATGGGAGTAAAACCTGTTACTGGTCTTCTGGGAGCCCTGCTTAAGCCCTAATGCTGTCCCCTGAGCACCTTGACTGACCTCTACAACTCCTTAAAGCCGGACTGTTCCAGCACCATGGAAATTCCCCATTGTCTCAAGCCTTTCCCTTCAATCAATGACAGTTGACAACAAGACTTTTTTTTTTTTTTTTTAAATGAGAAAGGGATGAGAGTGAGAGAAAAACAGAATCAATTTTATTTATTTTCTCATCTGGCCTTTGTTTCTCTTGACACTTAGTTGTGTATGTGGTGTTGAGGTTTGAACCCGAGTCCTCATGCATGCTAGGCAGGGACTGTAACCGCTGAGCCATTGCTCCAGCCCGTGGACAACACTTTTATTTATTTATTTATTTATATTTTTTTTTTCACTTACAGATTCTTTAGCTTTATTGCCTCTTGCAACATTCATATTTCATATAATCTCTTTTAAAACATAAACAATTTAAAGAACATAAAAATTAAAGTTTTTTAAAAATTTTTGAACGACCTTACAAGATTTTAACAAAATAATATAAAATGTATATATATTCTGGATATTGCAATTATCCCCAGGAGTGCCCCCCGCCAATTACCCTCCCTTATCCCACCCTTCCCCTTCCCACTATAACTCTAAAAAAAGTATTAGATTGTAAAGCATTACATCTTATCTGGATTTAACTCAAGCTACTAGACCAAATATCTCATTGTCCAGGGTCTAGTCCCCACCTCCACAGATGAGTGGAGACAATCGACCCTTAGATCTCTGGGTTAAGCTGATTTTACTCATCATGATCTCTTCCATAGCCATTGATTTACCTTCGGAGGCTGCAATATCATTGTTTCTAATTGCTGTGTAATATTCCATGGTATAAATGTACCACAGTTTTTGGATCCATTCTTCTAGTGAGGGACATTGGGGTTGTTTCCATAGCCTAGCAATGGTAAATTGTGCTGCTATGAA
>PVKS010009468.1:0-63922 GCA_004027875.1 Aplodontia rufa
AGGGGGGAACCATCCCAGAAGCCGATGTCATTCCTCCACAAACTATCCATTCAACGCATGAGCTCTTCTGGGGGAAAATGCAAAAGGTAAAATTCAAGGTGGATATCCATGATCTGGTTTTTCCCCTCAATAACAAAGTTTATATCCACTGATTGATACTGTTTTGATAATGTTTCTCCCTCAACTGTATTTCTATATTATAATAAAAAAAATAAATAAAAATTAAAAAGGAAAAAAAAAAAAAAGAACCTGTCATTCTTTCACTTCCTTTCAGCTTTCCTATTCATCTCTGCCCCTGGTGTCTCCACTTCTGCCCTTCAGTGTAGGTATTCTCAGAGTTCTGTCCTTGGATGGGTGTGTTACAACACCTCTTTACATGGCTTCTCTCCTCCAGTGCCTTCACTGCCTGTTACACGCAGCTGACAAATGCATAGACTATTAGTCCCCAGCCCCCACCCAATCTGGTCACTTCTTCCACAGTCATTAATGTCCTGTATGGAAACACAGCCTTTGCCCAGAGACCACATTTCCCAGCCTCTCTTGCCTTAAGCAAGGCCCTGAGTCCCTGCCAGTGGGATGTGAGCAGGGGTGTTAGTACAGGCCTTCCTGCGACTGGATGTGCTCCTTCCCACACCCTCATCTTTCCACATAGCTGGAACTGGAGGAAAACAGGACAAAGTTTCGAATACAGGTCTTTAAAAATGAAAAGTTGTCTCACCATCCTGTTTCCTGGACCTGTGCACCAGAACCAGCCAGCAGCACAGATGAATCAAAGGACCTTTGAAAGAGAAAGAAGCTTCCCCCTCATCCAAGTCGTTGTGTTAGCCCTTTTCCTCATTACCACACACAAAATCCACATTTCTTGATGAGTTCAGTCTCTGGGACTCCATATGGCCTCCATATGTATGTATTCAGAGTACCTGACAAGAACCTGAAACCCAGCACTTCCAAAATGGAACTAATATATTGCAATCACTCCTCTCAATAAATAGCTTCTTCATCCATCCAAGGTCCAAATCAAAGCCAGGCATGCTTGTGATTCCCTGCCTGTCACTCACTCCACACAACCAATTCATCATCTAATCCTATTCGTTCTATTTTGTATGTATCTTTCACATTCATTCCTTCATCCCCATCCTCAAAGCGACAGTCTGAATCCCAGCCCTTATAATCACATGAATTGCCCACCACTTTCCCCTACCTAATTTACCTGCCTCAGGACCCAATCCTGCCCTCAACCCCCACCTCACCTCATTTTCTAGAATGCTAGCATTACGACTTTTAAGCACAAATCTAAGATTATTATAGTGTAACGTACTTTTTCAGGTCAAGATATTGTAAAGTTTTCCACATCAGGTGCAATCTAAGAGCAAAAATTGAAAATCTCCACCAATAAATCACAGAAAAGTTGATGAGTTGACTGAACAGTGAAAAGGGAACAGGAAATTCACAATTGAACTATGTGAAGAAAGAGAGTGAAAGAAAAGAAGAATGCATTTGTATACCTTGAGCAAAACTGGCAGAACAGTTCCAGGACCTGTTAGATCAAGCAAAGACTGAAGATAAAAAGGACACCCTCCAGCCCAAACCAGTCCTGCAGGGCTTTGAATGAGAAAGCAGACACCACCCCAAGCCAGAGTCCACTTGATCCTGCTGGCAGTTGGGGAGGAGATAATCAAGCCAGCAGAGAGACAGGAGGGAGCATCTTTGACTCGATATAAAAGAACTCTGAGAATGGAACTTCTTGGAGGTTATGCTGTCTAAATAACCACTGAGCCTGAGAAGCTGCCTACGGTGTACTATCTGGGCAGGAGGCTCTGTGTGGTTTTATCTAGAGGAGTTTCATTATTAATAAACCAAAATCCCAAGACTACTCTTTCCTAATCCTTCCTTTCATCATAATGCTGCAAATCTGTGACCCTGCTTGCCTTTTCATTTGACAGCTATGCCCACGCTTCAGTACATAATTGACATGTTAGCAGGACACACAGGTTCTTCATCACCCAGCCCCTCCCGCCATGCACTGCTGTGACATGGCCCTCCTCAAGTCCTGTGCTCCCGCTCAGCTCACCTGCTTTCAGCTCTGAACTTGCACCACTGCTTCTTGGCTTGGTAAGTCCTTCTCGTCCTCATGACAATCAAATATTTTCTTTACATGAATAAAGCCTATCTATTCTTTACAATTGGAAGACCAAAGACATACAGCTGCCTCTATGCGCTCGCACAGCTTATCTCAATCATAAAGAAAAGTAATGGCAATTAGGGATTGCCTACTCTGTGCCAGCTCTTTCATGTGCCCCACTTTAAGATTATCTAAGTCCTACTACATATTCCAGCTACTGATGTGGAGTTCCATTTCATGCAAATGTGCCCAACAGCATGCTGGCATAGCTAGTCAGTACCCTACCAGAGCCCTAAGCTATTCACTGCCTTGGATTTCTCTTTTAATTCTTGCTCCTGTGCTTTGTGTCAGGTGTGGCAATTTTTCTGGTCCATAGAAGAATCCTGGTGACAATCTAAGAGCAAGTTTAGCTAGGTAAAAAAAACAACTGACCCTTTAACTAGGTAGAGCTTGCCAGGATGCCATACCCCAGTCTCCTACCAGAGCCCTTTTTTTTTTTTTTTCCTTTTTTCTTTTTTGGTACTCAACACCACTTTATCATATCTCTGCCTCTGGCTCAAAAGCACTGAGGAAAAGTGTATAATAACAGGGTATTGTATGTGAAAATTTAAAATAAAAATTGTTTCTTTTAGTCAAACACATAGTGTCTTGGCTAATCTTAAGAACTGATCAAACACGTAATGAGTCTTGGCTAATCTTAAGAATTGACCAAAAATGTAAAAGGAGAGGAATGTTAATGAAAAGCATTATGCACTGAGAGATCTCCCAAGAAAAATGAACAAATATTGTTTATAAAAAAAATACCACTTGCCGAGGACAAAAGAATACAAAGGAGATGGGTAAGAACAGGATCAACCACTGACTGTTTTTCTCTATGACAAAACTCTACTCAGGCTCCCCTCAGCTTTTTCAATTAGGCCTTTTCAAGAATCCTGCCAAGTTAATTTAGCTCAGATTTCCCATCCTTCTAGAACCTTTGATAGCTAAACACCTTCCTTACCCCTGTACCCCCGCTCCCAGGTGATATAAGGTCAGTTTCCATTGGCTAGTCTTCAGAGCTAGGTTAGCCAGAATCTGTCCTTACTCCAAATACTTACTCTTAGTAATTTTCTATCCACTGACCTTCACCATACTCCTTGACTATGAATTCTCACTAGTCCACACTTCATTCGAGTTGAACCCAACCTGTCTTCCCAACTGGTGACCTCACTGCGATGTTCTATGCCTACTGCAATAGTGCCACCTTAATTAAAGTCTTCCTTATTGTCTTTTTTTTTTAATAGAAAGAGAAAGAGTGAGTTGATCTCCTTATTTTTTTTTCATCTGGGTTTTGGTTTTCCTCTACTTAGCTGTGTATGTGGGGTTGGGGATTGAACTAGGTCCTTGCACATGCCAGGCAAGTGCTCTACTGCTGAGCCACTTTTCCAGCCCTCCTTATTGTCTATAACAAGTGTTACCGAATAACATTTTTTAATACCATAAACTTTCTCAACCTTTAACCTGGAGGAGCACCTCCTCAAGTCTATCTGTGTTCTGCGAGCACTAGAAAGCTACACATAATTTCTCCACCCCAATTCTTTTTCCTGGAAGTCTAGACTAAAGAGAAGGTCAAATTCCTTCACTTTCATCCTCTCTGCCCTTCCCCATTTCCTTTATTTGTAGATGTTTTCCTGTGTTGGAAGAAGTATACAACTACCCAAAGAGTCATAAATGGATTGGGACAACCTTTTATGTCACAAAGAAAATTACTAAGAGCGTTTGAAATTTAAACCGACACATGAAAATACAATGTCTAGGGGTGTGAAGGAAAAATGTTCCAAGGTGATATAGCTGTGCAGAGGGCATCTCTCTGTCTAGTCCTACACGAATCTCTGTGAGTATTGACTTTACTGAAGAAGGGGTATGTTAGTCAGTTTTTTTGTCACTGTGGCATACATCTGAGAAAAAGAACTTAAAGGAGGGAAGATTTATTTTGGCTCCAGTTTCAGTGGTTTTAGTCCACCATTGGCTGGCTCCAAAGTAGAAACATCATGGCAGAAGGCTGCAGGGGAGGAAGGCTGCTCAGCCCATTGCAGCCAGGAAGAAACAAGAGAGAGGAAGAGAAAGAGAGAGGGGAAGGGACCGTGCAGAGTGACCTTCTTCTGCCAATTAAGTCTTACCTCCCAATAATTATTAGTCCATCAAATGGATTAATTCACTGACGAGGCTACAGACCTCATGCTCCAATCATATCCTAAAAGCCTCATCTCTGGACACTGCCACACTGGGAAACAAGCCTTTGAGTCCATGAGCCTTTGGAGGACATTCCAGATCTAACAAGCAGTCAATATATTAGCAGCAGTCTTTCCTCTAACTACAAAACAAAGAAATGTGTCTCTGGAGAGGCATTGCGCCTGACTGCCTGTTCCTCTTTGCCTTTTATTGTGAGTGGGTCCATTTGAAGCAGTGCTGTTGTGAGCCTCTTTACTTCCATTTATTTTTCTAGAAATGACACAGAGAGGAGCAGAATGGCATTTCAGTCCTTTGAGGAGCTGTTTATGCTTCTTTTCCTATCTGAGATAAAATCTGCAATTATTTCTAAGGAGAGTTGATGAAAGCAATGGATTTGACAAAATACATATAAAATATTAAAAACTAAAACTGGCAATATCACTTTTCCCTTGAAGTTCATCCAAGAATAGCTCATGTTCAGGGGCAAGAGTTTGGGAGTCCCTGCTCCTTTCTTTTCTTCCCTTTCTCTCTGCTTTTCTTCTCCAAATCAAGGTGGAAGTAATACTTTAGTAATGGGTATGCTGGAAAAGCACCAGGGGAGAGAAGGAAGAGATGTACCCTCGACTTGCATTTTACCAATTTAAACTCTGAGTCCGATGTTTGGCTGAGACCAAGTCTTACACCTGGCATTTAGAAAGCATAGTTATACAGACAATTCAAAGACCAGGGTAGCAGCCAGGTGGTACCCATGGGCTAGGGCCCCTAAGGGTAAGCCTTTGTACCTGAAGTTTCCTAGGCCAAAATACTCTTCCTCAGATCTCTTCATGGCTGACTCCTTCCCACAAACTGGCCTCAGGTCAAATATTATTTTCTAAGACAGTTTATTCCTATCTATCTCAAATAGCTCCCTCACCAACAAAGCCCTGACCACTGCCCTGATTAGAGTCTTCAAAACTCTTACTACCACCTTGAATTATTTTCTATTACTGTTTTTCCTCTTATTAAATATCTGTATAGCTAACTAGAATATAGTTGTAATGGGAGGAGAGATTTCTGCCTACAATATTCTCTATGGTTTCTCCAGATTTTAGAACAGCATGTGGAATTCAGAGAAAATCACAAAGACATTTTGGATGAATGAATATATGGGACCAAACTGAGGGTCAGCAATAGCTTCATCTGTGATTTTTAAGCTGATAGTTTTATAAAAGTGTGTAGCTTATGATGGCTATTTGAGGAGTGAGCGGTTCTGTGGCAAACCTAACAATACCGATGATGGGAATGTTTCTAAAATGTGCAATTGTTGCTATATTCTGCTCTATCATTTTTCACAGGTTTCAAAATGTGTCATATAATATTATTGGGTCAGGGACCAGGCAGGCCACCATATGGTTGAGGATGATTTATTTCCTTTATTTCAGACTATTGAAGAAAGATTTTAGAAAGAGAGCCAGTTCTTATCTCTCAGTTTACAGAATATGAAAAACAAAAGGGGGCCTTGAAATTCATCCAGTCCAGATTCATCCTTAAATTAAAAACCCTTTCTATACCACCAATGACATGATTGTCTGACCTTGACATTAATAGTTTTAGTGATGAGGCTCTCACTATTTTAAACGATAACCTGTCTCACAATTGGACAGATTTTGATGAGCAAGGTCTTCCTTCTATTGAGTCAAGATTTCCTTCCTGTAACTTCTGGCCCTTGGAGAAACAACACGTAAGTCTAGTTCCTGTTCTGAGTTATGAACTTTGAAATATTTGAAGACATCTGAAATATCTCCCCTGAGTGTTCTCAACTTCAGAATAAACATCCCAGATACCTCCAGCTATTATTCACTTGTTTTTTTCTTTTAGACACACACACACACATCTTCCTTCTGGATGATCTCTGGACACACTACAATTAGGAAACATATGTTCTCCAGGGCAAAGTGTGGAATTAAGTCTTATTTTTAATTATGGATTTAATTGTACTTGTGCCATAAAGTTATTAAATGATCCACTTTTGTAAGTCAACTATCCATATAATTACATACTATCTCATTACCAATATCAATGTCTGCTATTAATTGTGAAATGCAAAAGCAGGTTACACTGATATAATGAACCATCTCTTCAGCCAGAAGTCCATGTATAAAAAAACATCTTATAACAGATAATACCAGCTAGCTGGAGAAATGTTTTGATAAAAATATGAAAGTATTCAAAGTAATTCAAATATCAATTTGTACATGCACAAATGTGGCTTATTTTCAATCTTTCAATTATAGACATCCTAAAAGTAAAGTATTCCATTATAAAGTATGGTGAGTGAAAATAATCTAAGCCAAACTAGTAAAAATGAAAGTTTTTTTATAAGAATATTATAATTAAATATTAATATGAACACTTCTCAGCTAAATAAGGTAAAAGCAAAGAAAATTTATGCATACTCAGACTTTCCAGGAAGATCTGGTAAGCTGGTTCATGTTTTGCCATTCTCCTAAGCTCAGTGATGAGTATAAATGTATCAATAGTAATCATTAAAGCAGAAATTATACTATAGTGATATAACCCAATACTTTTCAATGTTGACCTAACGCTTCTAAAAAGCAGAAATAGATAAAATATACTGTAATCACCTCTTTTTAAACGTCTAATAACAAGTTATAATGTATATGAATATCCATAATTATGTCTGCATTTAACACTATCTTGGAAAAACTCAGTACTCTTTTTGTTTTATGGGCACGACTTTGCAGCATTGGTTAACTGACTGCCCCCTTCAGGCGCTAACCAACATGGTATTCAACTTCTACCCAGAGCAAAAGATGTGGCATGATCAGAGGCACCTAGAAACACTGGCCCAACAGTAGCTTCTTCAATTACCTACACTTTGTGTGTTCCTCTTCACTGAAGCCAAATGTTGCTAAACATGACACACATTCAAAATCACAACATCCAAACACAACGCTTCTCAGTGTGGGTGACAAAAAGCATTTTGATAATCTTTTAAAATAAACAAGTTATTTCCATAATTCTGGTCATAGGTTGCATTGGATCCTCCCCAAATTCATATTTTCAGACCTCAGAATGTGATCTTATTTGTTGCAGAAATGATGAAGTTAGGAAGTCAAACTGGAAAAACGTGGCCTCCAAGGGGAAGTTTGCAGACAGACATAAATAAGAAAATTATCATATGGTGGGGCATGGTGGAGCACACCTTTAATCGCAGAGATGCAGGAGGCTGTGGCAGGAGGATCACAGTTCAAAGCCAACCTCAGCAATTTGACAAGACCCTGTCTCAAAATTAAAAGGGGCTGGGGATATGGCTCAGTGGATAAGTGCCCCTGGGTTCAATCCCTGGTACCAAAAAAAAAAGAAAAAAATTTATCATATGAAGATGAAGGCACAGATCAGAGGCAGGCTTCTACCACATGGGAAGGTTGCCAGTAAGTCACCAGAAGCTGGGGGAAAGGCACACACAAGGTGCTTCCTCCCAGGCCTCATAAGATACCAACCTTACTGACACACTGACCTAGACCCCTAACTCCAGGACTATAAGGCAATAAACGTCTGATCTTGAAGCCAACCAGCTTGTGATACTCTATTACAGCAACTCTAGCAATTTAGTACAATTCTGAAGCTCTTTTTATATATTTGGCATTCTATAGGGTATGCCTTCAAGAGCCCAGAGCACTTCATTTTGAATATTCTCGGATGTGATATATTCTTGTCCTATCAGATAAATTTTTTCTCACAGCCCAAAGTTACTCAGATCTACAATATGAGTACAATGGATCATATCTGCAGGTAATGCAGCATTTTTTAATTAATTCAGTACAGCATTCAAATAAACTAATATATAGTAAAAATAGACCATGCATTTCTGCAATTGACTTTGGCAGACACTCTAAAAATGTTTTAAATGACAGTATTTCTTGAAGAAAATGTAGAACTTCCTAAGGAAATAACCATTCTGAAATATATGAAAATGTGCATTTTTGTCTTAGACAGTGGCACATGCCTGTAATCCAAGTAACTCAGGAGGCTGAGGCAGGAGGATTTCCAATTCAAGACCAGCCTCAGCCTCCTAGCAAGAGTGCTGGAGATTCAGCTCAGTGGTAAAGTGCCCCTGGGTTAAAAACCTAGTACCAAAAAAAAAAAAAAAAAAACAAAAAAAACATGTTTTATAAATCTGGATGTATTTCATTTTAAAGTTTCATTCTTCATAGCCATACTGTATATATATATATATACATATATATTATATTCATATTATAATATTATGAACAGTGTAAGTAGTACTAAGGTAGAGTTTTTCAAGAGTGCTTTGTTACTTGGGTACTTGAATGGAAATAGAGAGAGAGAGACATATAGATGTATACAGAGATATAAATAGGTGTACAGATACAGATAAAGATTCCTGGGGACTGATCCAGCCCCTTAGCCTGAGAAGCTTCCCTTCTATCTGATTTATACTTTGAGCTTCCATTTGAGATCCAAACTGCTCAATAAAACTTTCTGTAACAATGGAAATGTCCTATAATAGCATCACCCTGTCACTGGTCACCAAGTGGCCGTTGAACACTGGAAATGGATGGTGCAACCAAGAAACTGAGATTTTAATTTCATTTAATTATAACAGAAATAACCACATGTAGCTAGCAGCTATTGTACTGGACAGTACAATTCTAAACCTTAATTTTAAAGTAGGGTTCCACTGCTATCAGTGTGAAAAATCACCGCTGAAAATTAAGGGATAGGAAAACTACTGCTAATAAGGATTAACTGATGGTTCTGATCAAGTCCCCCTGAATGCACAAACATGTAACTTACGCAGCACTTGATAGGTGACTTCAATCCCAGTGAGTATAAAATCCCATCAGCAAACTAAAACTGCATTATTACGCATCAGCCAGTAGGGGGAACTGAAGAGTAGCAAGTGTGTTTTCCTGGAAAGTGAGTTTTTCTTTCCCTACATCTGTGGAGGCCCCCAAACACATATTCTGCCCAGGAACTCCAAATCCTTTGCTTCCCAAATATTCAGACTTACCTGTATCATCTACATGTGCTTGTTTTCAAAGATTCTCTAAGAAGTGGCAACATAACTTGGTTCTAGACAATGCAGTTCAAAATCAAATTAGTTGTAAAACTAGGTCTTCTTTCCTTTTTAAAAATGTGATCAGTGTTCAGATTTTTATATGGTTTTTAGCTTCATCGTGTTTTTCCATGTATCAGAAAATTCTTAAGGTCTTTCAGGTTTACACAGAAAAGAAAAATTTCATCGGCACATTGTCGATTCTTCAGCTATTTTAAGGAAAGTTTGCCCATGATAAGTTAAGCACATATGGCCTTACCTCTTGATAAAGGTCACTGAGGTCTTCCTGGTGGGCCTGTTTGGAGCATCCTGGGAATTCCCTCACACAGCAGGAATCTGGAGGCCAGTCCATCTCCGTCATTTCCAGCCAGTCAGTGAAATACACCACTCCACAGCACTTAAACTGCAAAGTATTACTGGTCAGGCTCAGAAACTACAAAAATATTGTTTTAACTTACGGAAGATTAAATGTTAGATTTTTTAAATTTTTGGACACAGAGCTAAACTTACTTCTGTCATCACCTAGTGATATGTGCACATTCTATGTTGATGACAGAAATGTCATGAAGAAGTGCCAGGACTACCCACTCCATAATGGAACAATTTTGAACAATAATGCCCATAATGCAGAAAAACAAATCAGGTCTGACTAAGTCTCCCTTCCCAAGTCTAACTCCCTCCACAGGTCAGCGTACAATGGCAGATTTAACATATACAACAACAAACCCAAAAGCTGACATCTTATCTTTTACCATTTACTTCTAGCCACTAGAGTACTTAATCAATTTGTGGATCATCTAGATGTTTAATTGTTCAACACATTTAAATATCATATTAAAAGTTTTCATAATCTCAGTGGAAAGATTTATTGACCAAATCCCACATCACAAAGGTTATGAGACTTGGAATCCTTAATCAATAAAATTTCCAAAAACTTCAAGAATAAACACAGGTTTAGCCAACTAATTTTCATTCAACAGAAAGAGGCTTTTGAAATAAGCCATCATCATAACTTCAGAAAAAATGATGTGCCTTTAGCTTGAATAAAGTTGGACTTCAGAAGAACTATATTGTCTTTCTTAATCCATATTTAAGAAAACTGTACTTTCTCTTTTGTGTCATTTCACTAAAGATTTGCAAAAACTCTCTGCTGAAGGTTTAGAAACACTGCTTAAAAATGTACACAGATTATATTCAGACAATTATCTATGCTGAATAATTTTCTGCTACTGGGTAAACTAGAAACAAGTCCTCTTCCATACAGTCAGAAGGAAGGAACATGGGCAGTCACTGAGAAGAACTCTGCCAAGAGTGACTGCTATGCAAATTATGTAGCCCAAGAGATTGGTCTGTGCTCAAGATTAATATTGCATCATAAAATATCACAATCCACCACCATTTCAAAGTTGAAAGTCAACTTTGAAGAATTCTGAACTCATCATGAAAAAGCAAGCAATGAAAACACTAACATTTATTTGTATTTTTTCATTTGCCTAAATAACTGATACTTAAGAACAAAAATATCTTGAGAGTATTGAGAGTATCATAAATGATGATAATTGAAAGCTATGACTAATATTAAAATTTTGAGAAAATTTAAAAATATTTTTGACATCCTTTTACAGTCTTGTTCTAAAAACCAGGAATATACTATACCCACCACAAAGTCAAACTTTAAAACTACAGATATAATAGAAACATCACCAATTTATTATTTATTACTATTATTATATTTGACATCATATATCCATTGAGTATTCTATTTTAAAAAAACATGTAGTAAAAGGACTTCGTTTTCTAAAAATGATAAACAACTACATTTCTAAATTTTTTTATTTTTTATTTTTCAAATCAATCTTTTTAAATCATTGCACTCATATCATTTCCTAGTGGCATGAGTCCTTTCCATGTTGATGGCAGAAGGACAGTCCTTGGAACGCTATCTCCATCACAGTGGAGCAGCCCACTTATCTGACCTTGTCAGGAAATGATGTGCTCCACAGACGTAGCTTTTCCGAAGAACTTAAATGTACTATGTTCAGTACCAAACACTTTTTTTTATTTTCAAAAGTCACTGAAATATATTTTTCTTTTACATAGTTTTCCTCCTTCTACATTAGAGGAGGGTGAATTTGTATTGAAAGTTTTCCTAAACATGCTTTTCAGTAAATTCAATATTATACCAACACATTGCTGTGGTCTACATCTCTTTATCATTTTCCTGTCTCCTTTAACACTGCATAGTAGGATAGCTCTACTCTTGCTAACTCTGTTCCAAGTACTATAAAATACCATACAACCACCATTTTATATATGAATTAACTGAGGCCCTTGAAGGGCCAAGTAACTTCCCAAGATCATAGGACAGTATGCAATAGAGCCTGATTATCCTGAAGTTTATGCTTTAACCACTATGTCAAAGTATAAATAAATAAATGTTTTTTCTTTTTTTTTAAAAAAAAGGTGCTAAATATATGTCACTAGGGATTAAGCAACAACCATTAATTTGAGGCACATCCCCAAAATAACACTGAATGAGACATCAGGAAAATTGAAACCTGACAAGGTGACTTTCTTCTTTGATTTTGGAAGAGGGGTACTATAGGCTGAAATGTGTTCCCCATCCAACCAAATTCATAGTCTGAAATTCCAGTTACCAGTATCTCAGAATGTGACCCTATTTGGAGATTGGGTCTTTATAGATGTAATTAAGCTAAGCTAAGACCATTACGTGGGTCTTAATCCAATGACTGACAGCCTTATTAGAAGAGGAAATTTAAACATGCATGCATAGAGAAAAAACAGTTGTGAAGACACAGGGAAAGCGCAGCCAGCTATAAGTGTTAGGGTTTACATCCGGAATCCCCAAAAGCTCGTGTGTTGAAACCACCGTCCCCAGTGTGGCAGTGTTCAGCAGTCGGGCCTCCAGGAAATGCTTGCATCATGAGAGCTACAACCTGAGGGCTGATGAATCCATTGGATGGGTTAATAATTTGAATGGACTACTGGGGGGTAACTGTAGGCAAGTGGGGTATGGCTAGAGGAAGTAGGTCACAGGGTGTCACCTTGGGAACTATTTCTGTCTCTGGCCCCTTCCTGTCCCTCTCTTTCTGCTTCCTGGCTGCCCTTAGCCCAGCAGCTCTCCTCTTCCACAATGGTGTTCTGTCTCACTCAGTCCCAGAGTAATGGAGCCAGCCAACCACAGACTGAATCCTCTGCAACCAGGAGCCAAATTAAATCTTTCCTCTTCTAAATTGCATATGTAATGTGCTTTGGTCATAACGTCAAAAAGCTGACTAACAGAATAAGCCAAGGAGAGAGACCTCAGAAGACACTGGCCTTGCCAGCACCTTGATCTTGGACTTGCAGCCTCCAGAACCATGAGAAAATAAATTTGTATTAACAGCCACCTCATCTGTGGTACTGTTATGGCAGTCCTAGCAGACTAACTTAAGAGCCTTAGAAAAATTCTTTCAGAGTGCCCAGAAGTCCTCCCCACTCCGTTTATGTAGATAGCCTTATGCCATGAAGGCGGGAGCTTGCCATGAGACAGACAAGTCTAAAGAGGGCTTGTTCTCGTTTGCAGTGCCTGGGCACTGTCCATCCAGGTGGAGCCATCAGGGGAAAAAAAAAACAGAACTCCTCACTTTGTTTTTTAACCTGGATCATTGGATTATCATGGTCTACATCATAAATTCCAGAAAATAAAGAGCTCTGGGATGCTCCCACCCAGGGCAGTAGAAAAACATAGCTTACTAGAAATTCCCTAATGCTTGACATATTTTCCTTTTGTGTTGTTTTTAGTACAACTATACAGCAAACAAACAAAGTCAGGAAGCATTTAAATAAACAGGAAATCTGTGTTACAATGATAATTCTACCATCTCAACCATTGTAATACAAAGAGCCAGATTTGGAGACTGTCCTGGACTTGAACTTCTGTCCTTATCCAAGACAGTTAACTGAGCTGACAATAAGGGAGCTGGCTCCCGGAAAAGATACTCATTCTCCAACGCTTCACAGCCCATCACTAAGACAAGTGAAAGGAAACTGAGGTTTTTGATCATCTTGGAATGCTGCTCCAAACACAGGGAAATTGTTTGGGAGAAGAGGTTGGTCTGAACCAAAATTAACCAATGGTTAACTTCAAGTCATCAGATTTTTCAACATTTAAATATGGGCCCCATTTGAGATGCAGTGCTACACAGCAGTTATTTAAGAAAAGCCAAAATCCCCTATGCTTCCCAATGTTATTGTTAATAACCATAAACTAAATTCAATCAAGCATGTGATCTCATTTAATCTTTTCAACACTCCCAGAAAGTAGGCACTTTTATTATAACTATTTTACTGGTGAAGAAACTGAAGCTCAAGAAGGTTAAGAAAATTACCAAACCTAACGTAATATTGTAAGCAACAGAGCAAGGAACTGAACCAAGGACTTTGTGACTAGAAAATTCATGCCCTTAGTGGTATATGTACTGATTCTCAACTCGCAAAATGAAAACAATCTTTAAAAAAATTAAAATGATGTTTAAAATATAGACAGCTCTAAAAGTCATGAGAAAAAATATTTGTTTAAATAAAAACGTGAATCATTGCCAAGTAACTGCAAAAAAGAAACTTCGCAGTATTTAAGAAAAATGATTTCTAGGTTGGAGCAGTGGCTCGAAGGTTACGGCACTTGCCCCACATGTGCAAGTACACGGGTTCGAACCCCAGCACCCACGTACACAACTAAGTGTCAGAGCTATGAAAGCCATGTGAAAAACTCAATAAAAATTGATTCTCTGTTTTCTTTGTCTCTGTCTCTGTCTCTCTCTGTCTGTCTCTCTCTCTCTCTCTCACTGTCCTTCTATCTTTAAAAACAAAGAAACGAAAAATGACTTCTGATTAAATGTATATGAGCTAGGTGGAATGAAAGGGAAGTGGTGTGCATGGGAAGAAAAGAAGGGTGGGGAGATGCTTAAAATATTTCCCTGTAAAAATTACACAAACGGTAATTAAATCACAGGTGAGATTTTCCAGCACAGAAAAAAATTACCAAAACCAAAGCTTTGAACATCTGTTTTGAAACTGTGACATTTATTCTATACTCTCCACCACAGAAAGTGTAGCACTTACCTCTCTCTGAAAAAAATTCCAAGCATGAGTAAGCCACCGATACCTAGGCAAGCCATAGTTTGTCATTCTGGCTTTCAAAGTAACCATATCTGACCACTGTACTGGGACCTGGGGATAAAAAAATAAAATATCAACACACAATCACACAAATCAGGCACTAATACTCTTGCATACTTAAAAACACAGCCACTCACATACCAACACACATACACATTCAGAATATATTAAAATTAGCAGATACTATTTTAAATGTTATATCTACTTGTGGCCTAAATCAAGCTCAGGGCAGCAAGCCTGATTTTTAAAAATGACATAAAAATCAAGAACCAGAAAAGAGGACAGAGATAGGTGAGTAAACAAGGCTCTAGTGGAACTCAAGATTAGGATAATTTTGAAATCTTATTATTAAAAACAGTATCATTGATGGAAGTAGTTTAAAAATTCCTGACCACAGATATTCTTTAATTTTTCCTTTGTTAATTTTTTTTTATTACTTGGAAATAAGGCATCGCAAATGAAAATATACCCATAGGCACACAAGGTTGTTCCCCAATAAAGGGCTGATTGTGTAGACTCTGTGTTCATGTCTTCAACCAAGTTTAGGGAATCAACCAAAACTCCAGCTACCCACTATGAGTTATTATTGTCTCACATCCTTTTGAGCATAAAATAAATGGAAGCCACATAAATTCTCAAAAGATGTGTAATCTGAAACAATGTTATTGACAGATTTTATGTAGAGGACACACGAGGAGGAGGTAAACATCTATAAACAACCAAAATATCAGGGAAACAGACTCCTATTAAGTCTCTTGATTTTAGCTAATATAACAATCTTTTTTTGTGTGTGTGTGCTTTCCAAAATAAATATTGGTTGTTTTTTCATGGTGACCACAATCACTCTGAGACCAAATGTGGTAAAAAAAACAGAGGAGACCATTGAGGTTCTGGCACAAAATACTGGGATCTGGCCATAAAGTAACAGGCACATTGATTGGATCCTTGCAAGGAACTGCTAGAAGCACAAAGCCCATTCTATGGAAAGGCTGGGTTCTGCAAAATTTGGCAGATAATAAACTTTAATGGAACTTTTCATTCACACTGTTATTAGTGCAGAAGCAATAAAAAATGTGAAGAACTTTTTTTAAAGACTGCTTTCCACATTTTACTTTTTAATAGCCCTTGCTCTATTCTGGTGAGGTAATGGGGAAGATTTACGCAAGCAAAACAGTGATGTATGCCCTCAACTGAAAAGTGTACACTCATTTAGTACCCAATACTCAGAAGTCACTTGGACATTGTCCCTTTATAGAAAAGGGTATCTAAACAAATATAAATTCTTTCAAATTTCCTCATGCTTCTTTTTCTTTTCTCTTTTTAAAGACAGAGAGAAAGGCAGAGGGAGAAAGAAGTGAGAGAAAGGGGGGAAAGAGAGAATTAATTTTATTTATTTTTTCATCAGGCATTTGTTTCCCCAACACTCAGTTGTGTACATAGTGCTAGGGTTTGAACCTAGGTCCTCACCCATGCCAGGCAAACGCTCCAACCACTATTGGAATAGAAACATTCTTTCTAAACACCTTCAGTTAACTCATTTTAAGCTTGCTATAACTTAGGAGACTTACAATATAGCTGTATGCCATATATATTATGCAATCCATTCTTTTTAAAGAAAGAAAGAGAAAGAATCAATTTTATTTATTGTGTTCATCTGGTACTTGTTTTTCCAATACTTAGTTGTCTATGTGGTGCTGGGGTTCAAATCTGGGTCCTTGCACATTCCAGGCAAGAGCTCTACCACTGACCCACCACTCCTGCCTGCAAATCATTTTTAAAATCCACAGAATATAAACTCATATCTAAAAAATTTTTTTAATTACCAAATAGAACACAATCAAAAGCCGAAGTGAGGGGATCAAAAGTTTGTTGTAAGATTTATTCTCAATTGCTTGGTTATCAGGGACATATATATCATTTGAAACAGACAAATAGAAATCTGTTTACCACTAGGATAAAAACCAAGTCCCCAACTATATTTTCACTTTCCTAAATACACTGTTTCTAGGATGGAGTGAATATGTGATTCTCAAAGACAGCAAGAAAATTCATATTTTAGTGGGAGATTTTATTTTGAAGAAAGTTCTTCACTTTATATTACAATAAAGCTAGAACCTAGCCTGACTTTTTATAAATTCTTTCCTCTTCCTGAGAGTCACGATACCTGGTATGTGTGTCTTCAGGGTGCTCCTTTGAGTGACAGTACCAAAGCATCATCTACATGTAAATTGCAGTATGCAGAGTATCCACTAGTCTGTAGCTGCCATTTAATATTCAAAGCAGCCTCACAGAAGTAGCAAGTTCATCATTCAATCTTTCCTAACTACATCAGTTACCAAAATGATTTCAATTTTATTACACAACTGTCTTAATGCACTCTTCTCCCTCAAACAAACACAAACTAATCACCCTCTCTTCTTAAGAGTTTTTGAATTTAAAAACACAAAACCTGTCACAAACGCAGAGGCCCAGGCCTTGCCCTCTCCCCTGCTGCCTTTCCCTCTATTCTGATTTAGTACATCTGGGCTGGAGCCCAACCAGGCACACTGTTAAGAATCGCCTGGGGTAACCCCTACTGCAGATGGTCCAAGGAGTACACGTTGAAAGCACCATTTAACTGAAACAGAATTACTCTACGATGCTTCAGGTGGAGAAATCTGGCCTGCCTCCACAAAAACAGCCAGCACTCACAGATGTGAAAAGGCACACCACTCCACAGGTAATAAATGCACAATTTCCACCACCAAAATGAGCAAACTAATTAAGTAACACCCAGAGTGAGCAAAGGTGAAGTGCAAGAGGCAAACCAAACTTGACCAGTAAAATCTTAAGACTAAGAAACTCCTAACCTCATTCATTCTAACACAGCTATAAAATGTGTTCCAGTGGTTTCAGTGGCTGAAATAAGAAAAAATGCTGAAGAGCTGTTTTCAAGTAGCCAAGTCTCAAGCTGTGAAAGTGTTTCTAGATGGCAGTAAAAACACAACAACTTCTTAAGCACACTTTATATGGTGGAAGATGGTTCAGCTTGTTGCAAGCAGGAGAGGCAGGCCTCCGAGTCCCGGGGTGCTTCTGTGATCAGCATCTTGCAAGGTTTTAAGGAAGTGTGTTCAAGCATTCTCAAACAAATTATGTTGTACATGTAGATTTCTCCTTTTAACTCGAAAGTTGGAAAAACTATTTTACAACATGCACTAGCTCCATCTATGACATCATGTCTGATCAACCCGTGAACTACAGATATATACCATACTATATATACCAAACAAAGTATTACAAATTATGATTTAGACACAGAAAAGATTTTTTTCAGAAGTATTGGGACTTCCTTGTTATGACTGACGTCTATTATGTAGGATGAAGATTCAAGCTAACAATCATATACTTAAATTACTCTAAAATATTTGATTTAAAACGTTGAGCTAGATATTGTTTTAGATTGTGATTCTATCTCTTTGAACTCACCACAAGCTCCTGCTCGTATGTCCAAACACCACAAGCCAGTTCCACGCAGAAAATGACAAGTAGACTTCCAAAGTACTGTAGAAAAACAAAATTATGCCATCAGTACAGAATCGATATGAAGTATGATCATTTGAGACCAAACAGATGTTATTCAGTGCTATGTTTACCTAATGGACAAGAAAACAGGCAAGTCTTGAAAAAGCCAATAAGGAAAATTTCAGCAAAATTAGAAAACACTAATTACATGCAGTAGTCACTTAAGTGGGACAGTTTTTATCAGGTCCTAAGACAAACCCTTTAAAAACACCAGCACTTTCACAGGCTAAAGAAGACTTTACATGTTAGAGCATGATAAACCATAATCAAGTTTTCTGATAAATCAGACCTTGTTTCTTTCAAAGTAGATGAGATGTGATCAAAAAGGTCAATGTGCTGCCTGTAAGCATATTTGAACTCACTCTTCTAGGCAATGGGGACCGCTTTTGCATTCTTCGAAAAGCACAATATAGAACAAAATCTCAACTGCCTATGGCAATGCAAAATAGTAAGCTCCTGTGGTAGGAAGGCACTTAGATTTATAAAAGAATATCAGAAATTCTGACCAAACATGTATAGGTAACTAGATAACTTGAAGTTGAGCATAGAATCAAAAACAGAAGTAAGGATAAAAATTCAGGATTCCTTTAAATAGAGAACACAAATGCACACAGAGAGGGGGCTTGGAACAAAAAGAGGAGAATTTTAGGCAAGTAAAAAACACACAAAAAAAGTGTCCAGATGCAGCTGGAAAGCTCTGGAAGGGTCAAGGAACAAGAAAGAGATCCATCTACCAGCAAAATAAATGTTTAGGAGATCAAATGTGAAAAGCAGATGAGAGGTAGATTGAAGCCAAATTATGGTGAACTTCAAATAACACACTTCCGGATTTAAAATCTCTCACCTATGTAATAAGCTAGCGACTCTCAAAGTTTCTAAAAAATGGAAAGACACGGTAAGCAGTTTAAATAATGGCAGAATAATTGATTTGGAAGAGAAGGGCTGAGGGGGTAGGTTGCTGATCCCTTAGAAGCGAAAAAAGAGAGGGCAAGAGATGAACTTAGATGAACTTAGATGGTGGTCTTGCAAGTAGGCAGAAAGGAACACCTTCAAGCAATGTAATAAAAAAAAAGCCACAAGAAAAATTGGACTGACTGGATTTAGAAACTGAAGGGGAAAGATGTATCAACTAAGTAGAGAAATGGGAGGGATAACTAGTTCCATGAAAACACTGACTTTAAGCAACATGGAAATATGTATCCAACTGTTAGTGATGTTGATTCAGTGCTCAGATACCCAAGGCTAGAAATTATGATGATGATTAGAAACAAAAATTTAGCAACTTTTGGATAGTACTCCATATATCAGGTATTTTCCTAATCAATCCAGTCAAGAACCTCAGGAAATGAATAAGACTATCCCATTTTACAAATTAGAAAATGAATGCAAATAGTAGATCATGTGACTTGCTCAAGGACATGCACAGTAAATTTTGGAGGGCTGGGCCATCATATGCCTGTTCTGTATGCTCTTGCTTGACATCTTCCCAACTACAGAAGTGAGTGGTGAAAGTGTGAGAAAGAATAGGTTCTCTGAAAGTTCTCTCACTGACTCCAGCAGGAATAAAACAACATTGAGCTCAGGAGTCTTCCATTTCACAGTGTGGGGTTGGGGTGGGGTCCTGGGCAGTGATGATCATGGACTATCTTTCTCCTTCACGGAAATGAAAACTCCACTAAGGGCAGGTACTTTATGGTGTTCCTCATCACATAAGGTGCAATAGATATTTGTTACATAAAATAATAAACAAAACAAAGCAGAGAGATTTGCTAATAAGTGAGCAGAAGCTCCCTGAACGGGTGATCCAAAAGGCTTTTTATAAGGATGATCTTAAATAAATCAGTGAGGATGAGGAGGAGGGAGCAATGCTCTTAGGATCTGAGAAAAAGCATTGCAGGAAGAGGAAACATCAATGTCCAAGGCCACCTTACAGGATGAGCTAGTTGGTTAAAATCTCAATGGTAACTGGAGCATACATAGGTGGGATGGGAAGAGTAAGGGCAGTAGATGTTGAAAGGCAGATCACCGTGGGCCCCAGAAAGGATTCTGCAGTTTATTCTAAGTATAATGTGACATGATCTGATATGCATTATAAAAACAATTCCGGCTATTTTGTGAAAAATGACCTAAAGGAAAGCAAGGGTGTGAAGAGGGCAACTGAACAAAGGGCTGTTGAACTAGGAGCATCAGGAAAAGGGAAGAGAGTGGACGGATAGATGACTGAGTCACCAGAGCTAACATTTTGAGTTATGATGCTCATCATTTTTGCCAAAAGATAGGACAGCAATAAACGATGTAGAAAATTGTACTGATTTTCTACTATGTCCATGACATAGTTTTTGTGATTTAAAAAATATAAAGCATTAAATTAGTTTTATTTGCTTCCTTTATATTTCTTTCATTTAAAAAAAACAAAGAATATATAACTGCATAATTTTTTAGAGGATAGCATGACTTGAAAATAGTAATTGGCTCAAAAGATAAAGTAGTATTTTGCTTTAGGGATCCCATTTTACAAGTTACTTTTATTTTCAGCATATGCAGTACTCATGGTCAACTGCAATCTCAGATCTCATTTCCAAGTGCTGCTATTTTTTGGACTTAATTTAAAGATTTCAGTCTTGAGATGCTGATTAGAAGAAATCTGGCGAGCAACAGTACTCCAACTCAGTCTCTAAACTCTCTTTAAGGTTTTAATTAAGAGATACTTAGACTTGAAAAATATTATGTTACAGAGGCCAAATGTTCAGTAGCTATATGCTTGATCAATTTTCCTATCTTCGTTAAGATCCTAGAAGATGGTGGGACTCGAGAAAAAAAGGACACTGCTCTCTCAGATCCTTCTTTTTTTTTTTTTTTAAGAGAGAGAGGGACAGTGGGGGGGGGGATGGGAATCAATTTTATTTAGTTTTTCATGTGTCTTTTGTGGCTCCAACATTTCATTGTGTACATGGTGCTGGGATTCAAACCCAGGTTCTTGGGCATGCCAGGCAAGCGCAGTAACTGCTGAGCCACTGCTCCAACCCCTCTCAGATCCCTAAACTAAATTATTTTCAAGACCTATTTCAGGCAACATTGACAACAAAAGCAGCCTTCAAATGACCAGATATCTCAAAGGATCAAACACGGACATAAAGAATAATTCTGTATGCTGAACAAGAGTAGGAGACACAGATATGCTGACTCTGCCTTAGGGCTAACCATGCAGATATCTGGACTGATTTTACATCCTTTGAAATCCCACTTGATGTGACTCATTTCCTGCCTCATCACAGATGAGTTTGCAAATGCTTGCAATGTACCTGTTCAAAGGTCCCAGTACAGTATCTAGCTGTATGCAACATGTGTAGTACCTAAGCAATAGCCAGGCCTATAGATCCAATCATGTCCTAACAGCAGATATGAAATCTCCTTTGATTTCTTAAAATGAGCATTCCAGTGGACCAGCAATACCATAACTTAGGCATCCACAAGAATGTATATACATCAAGCATATATACCTAAAACAATCTCTCATTCCAAACTCAAAGTGGAGATTACTAATCATGGGGGAGAGAGAAGGTAAATTCCATATAATTTGGCCATTCTTTTAACTCTGGGAAAACTCTAAATGATCACATATTTCAGATTTCCAATGGTTTTATCTGATGCAAGTTTTCCCATATAAAACAATTATCCTGGCTTTATTCCACTAACACTCAGGAACACTGATTTGCTTGACCTTGAGATTGAAAATACAAGTTTCATTAACATTACAAAATTTTCTTGGAATAACTTAAATGTAATTTAATTAAAATACAATGTTTTACAAATGAGTCTGTGGCTTCATTGTCAGCTATCTTTGCTTTCTTATTAATATATTAGCATAAAACATCCATCCTTAAATACAAATGTCAAATCCATCCTTAATGCAATATAGTAGATCAACAAAATTTGCTCCTAAATTTTCTTTTTCAGTGAGATCTGAGTCCTTGGTAAAGTCTTCCTCATATTGCTTACTGCACAGAGAACCACTAAGTCACTATTTAGTTTAAGGACTGGATTTGCAGCATCTGTAAAGTATGATGCTAGCCATAGTTTCAACAGAACACAATGAGCAAAGAATTAAGTACAAGCTTCCACAGAGCTCTGCTATGGTCTGAAGTGGACAGCCATATCACAGCCATCTGTTATCCTCAGCTTTATGCGGAGACATGCATATGCTGCCATAGTGGTGTTAGCATGTACCTCTCATGCTTCTGACTTTCCATTGCACGGGGTTTGATGAGGTGGTCTGCACCCATTCATTTTGCAGAACAATTAGCCCTCTCTCTTCTCCATGTGCTTTCCCCTCTAGAACAGTGGAAAGAGCTCTGAATTTGGAGTCAGAAGATTTAAGTTCAAACCCAGCTCTAAAACACACTGAGTGATCTTTGACAAATCCTATAATTGCCCCCAGGTCAGTTTGCTCATCTGTATAACAAAAACAAAAGTACAGGGTTTTGCAGTTATCAAGGTTGATTGGACACATGTGAAAGTGCTTTGGAAAACGTGAAGTATGAAATAAATGCTATTCTGGGCCAGTTTGTGAAACACGGCCCGATACTAATTTGTGCTCTCTTCCCACACATGGCCTTCACTGACTACAATGTGCTATGGTTTCTTACAGTACTTTATTATTCTTTTTTTAAAATAGAATGACAGTGAGAGAGAGAGAAAGAGAGAGAGAGAGAATCAATTTTTATTGATTTATTTTATTTTATTTATGGCTTTCCTTGCTCCGACACTTAGTTGTGTACGTGGATGCTGGGGTTCGATCCCGTGTACTTGTGCATGCCAGGCAAGCGCCAAAACCACTGAGCCACTGTTCCAGCTGACCAGTACTTTATTTACCTCTTGTTCTTGAGCAGTTTGCTTTTCTCCTTCCCTTTGCACTTTAGGGTCCCCTGTCTGCTATATTTCAGGCCTCAGAAACTTAGGCCTTCAACTCCTTAGATGCCAAATGATGGTGCTCATAATTTCTGCCTGACAAGATCCTGTTCTTAAACACTGTTTTATTCCCAGTGCCTAAACAGCACCTATAGCAGTGCAGGTATTCAGTGAATGTCAGTGGAAATCATGATCAGGTTACTAACTAAAGAAGACCAATTTCAACGTATCTTTGGGTTTCCCTACCTAATTTGAACCTTGCATTTCTTGTTAACATTTGACTCTGCTTGATTTCTGCCTACACATATCTATTTTAAATATTGCCTCTCTGCTTTATGCGTATCTGCTTTTGTAGATTACATTATGACAACTCAGTGTGCCTTGAAACATTTAAAGACATTTGCATAGTTCAAGGAAAGGAGCAATATGCAGTCTCCCAATCTTCCTTAGTAACTATCAACTAAACATTTTAAACAAATGAAGAATGAGAAAATGGGTGTTTTTACAAGGAAATTAGAATGCAATTATTTGCATTACTGTTTTATTTGCTTTGAGAAATTATTCAAGGTTCCTTAAATCGCTAAATTCCTCTATTATAATTAAACTAAATTTTGTGTCATATTAATTATATCCCAAAGCATGTATTCATGAAAAAAGTGCTTCTAGAAAGTACTCTGATAATAAGACACATCTCTGAAGTGATGCCATTAATTATTGTTTTTTTTTAAATCAAATTGCTGAAGCTGAGAATAAATACCTTCAGTTCAAACATAGGTGCACTTAATGGTATAAATTGATCAACTGGTAAAAAATTAGATAAAACAACATACGTGAAGTTGCTGAGTTGATTTAAAAAAAAAAAAAACTACACAAGTAGAAGAATAAAACAGATAAAATATCCCTGGCTTCGGATTCTGGCTATGTTGTGTACCAATGGGGTGGCCTTGGGCAAACCAATAAGCCTGAATTTCCTCATTTGTAACAACAGAATGCTAAAATCACTTTGCAATGCTGGGCTAAGGATTCAGTGAAGCAAAGTGCTATTCCACGGTAACTTCTCCCTTAACAGTAGCCATTAATAATCATATAACAGTATCTAACAGAACAGGCATGGCTGCAAGGACAAGAAAGATCATTGTGTTTAAAACACCTAATGCACTTCCTGGCACACAGCAAGCACTCAAGTCATACTTCTTGGACAGAAGTAATTATTATAGGACAATGATGAGTAAAAGTGTTCAACTTCCTGAGATTATCAGTGTCACCCCACAAAACAACATCCAATCCCAAAAACTACTGGCAAAATCTTAAGTAAAATCTCTATCCAGTCAGAGTATGGCTGATATTTTCCAAAATGTCTTTATTAGAAACTAAAGCAAAGGGGCTGGAGCGGTGGCTCAGCAGTTACAGCGCTTGCCTGGCATGCACAAAGACCCAGGTTCGAACCCCAGCACCACGTACACAATGAAGTGTTGGAGCAACAAAAGCCACATGAAAAACTAAATAAACTAGATTCTCTCTCTCCCTCTCTAAAAAAGAAAGAAAGAAAGAAAGAAAGCAAGAAAGAAAGAAAAAAGAAAGCAAAGAATAAAAAAGAAAACTAAAGCAGGATGGGTGTGAAGGGTGGGGAACCCAATTTCTTTTTTTTGAAGGACTGAAATCAATTTGTTATTTTAGACTAACTAGGGTTGGTCACAGAATTCCAAGAATAGCATCAGTCACTAGACTGTTTCCACTGGAATTATTTGAGGAAAAAGGAAGGGCATAGCATCCCACCTTCCTGTTTAAGCCCTGGATGACTTTAAATGTACCCTGCCACCGCTGCATAGAAACGAAGGGGATTTATCTCCCCTCAAGTTTAAATGTCATTTCACTTCATTACATATGTAAAAACAAAATGGTAAAATTGTAAGATGGTTCTTTTTTTTTTAAATAAAGAGAGAGGGACAGTGAGATAAAGAGAGAGAGAATCAATCTTATTTAGTTTTTCATGAGGCCTTCGTTGCTCTGACACTTTGTTGTGTACGTGGTGGTGCTGGGGTTTGAACTCAAGTACTCACGCGTGCTAGGCAAGCGCCATCATCGCCGAGCCACCACTCCAGCCCCACAAGATGGTTCTTAACAGAAATTTATTTATAAAAATGGTCTGATTACCTATTGCTCCTGTCCCTTGGATTTTACCCAAAGAAAGCAGGTTGCCCTATCCCATCTTCCTCCTGAAACTTCACTAAAACAATAGGGGGGTATTTTAAAAGGTATAATCCCAGAAGAAAGAAAAAAATAAAATGACACAACACCAAGCATATTTTGGAAAGTGCAAAGCAGATAAAAGAATGATAAATTTCTTTAATATTCCCCAAAACTGAATGGTAAATCAACAGAGGGAAGAGCTGGGAACAATGGGACTCATATCAGCCCAGCTCTAGACATTTCTGGAGGTGGGTAAGGGTGGGGCTGAAATCAGTCCTGCTGAAAATGCTTTAGGAAGAAATAGGACCCTGTAGTTCCCCTCTCCCATAGAATGCAGCTGGGTGGCTGCCACACCTCTATCAACAAAGTCTGAGGAAGAGGAGACATTAAGATAGTTGTGGGCCTGGGGACGGTACATACTATCAGAGAGAAAGTACACTACTGCAGAGGATGGACATCAAATTTATACACCTTTCCCGCAAATGTTCAAAACTCAAATCAAATCAAATCAAAATAGCACTGGATTTCTCAATAGAATATTTGAAGCTAAAGAACAGAAGAGGGTCTTCCAAATTCTGAAAAAAAAGAAATACATGATTTTCAACCTATTTGTGTAGCCATCAAAATTAATGTATGAGGGTTTTTATCAAAGCTGTTTCAGCCAAGCTTCGTGGCACACACTCGCAATCCCAGCAACTCCAGAGGCTGAGGCAAGAGGATGGCAAGTTCCAGGCCATCCTCAGCAACTTAGAGAAACCCTGTCTGAAAATTAAAAAAAAAAAAAAAAAATTAAAAGGGCTGGTGATGTAGCTCAGTGATTGAGTGCCCCTGGGTTCTAATCCCAGTACCACCAAAATAAATAAATAAAACCATTTTCAGGCAGTCAGGCGGTTAAAAAAAAAAAATCTCCTGTGTATGCTTTGTCAGGAAACTACTAGAAGATGAGTTCTCTAAAATCAGAGAATAAACATAAAAAGACAAAGACTTGAAATCCAGGAAACAGTATCTAAAATAAAAGGAGGCAAAGGAAATGCCAGCACAGTGAGAAAACATTTGACAACGGAGAAAGCTTTGACAGGCCTAGACTGCAGCAGGTCTAGAACATTCCGTGAGATATTTGGAAAAAAAAAAAAGATGAAATATCCAATGTATCTGAATACAGAAAGAGAAAAATTATATTGGGGAAGTGCATAGTGGAATTAGACATTAATACACAGGAAAATACAAGTTATTAATTCCAAGAAAAATAGCGTATTATTCCAGAAAGAAAATATAAACCCAGTATTTTATCTGGCCCAGCTATGAATAGATTTTCCATAGCCATAACCATGTAAACACTGATCTAACCACAAATATAATACTTCTGGGTGGAAATGAGGCAAGAAATATGGGGGTGAGTCAAAAATATGGGGAGGGTGTCAGGAAGGAAAGGATGCCCGTTCATCTTCCACAGAAGTCAGTGGACAGTGCTTAAAACTAAAACTAAAGGAATGAGAAGAATTACATAAATATGTGATTTAGAGATGTGAAAATAAATTACGCAGGAATCTGCTAAGACAAAAATTGATAGCAGTTGCCTTTCGGGGGTGAGAAATGGCAGGGGTGAAGGATGATATATTTCATAATCAGAGTTTTAGCACTAAATTAACTCTTTAAATTATGCACATGAAACACTTTGATAAAAGTAAAAACAAAATTAAGGCAAACAATAACTCAGCCTTGACACCAAAGAAAAAAGACTTGATAGCTAAAGGAGCTCAAATGTGCTTTTACAGAGAAAAAATGATTCTAAAAGGCTGAAAAATTGTAAGTAACTAAAAAAAAAAAAAAAAAAAAGCTGGGAGAGTTATTGGAATTAAAGGTGAGTGGTAATTGGAAACTTTCTAAATGTTCAGGTACTGCCTTCCTTTTGCAAAATATACCTTCAGTAGTTCAAAGTAGGAGTGGTATAGCAAAACATAAAAAAAGCTTATACTTAAATGTGATTTACAGAGGCCATCCAGAGGTCTCTTACTAGATCTTGCCTGAAAATTTTGTCTTTTCTGCAATATTGCTCATCCAAACCACAAATACATTCTACCCCAAGTAAGTATGAGTAGGATTATTTGCCACAACAGTTCATTTCAATCAAAGCAAAAATCTTTTACTGTGCTAAATATTTATATATATTAATATAATTGACTCCTCAAAAATGACAAAACTCTCATCTGCATTTTTTCAAAAAGAGAATATGGTGTTAGAAACAATTCATCCCTGATTGAGAGGAAAAAGGACACTAAGTTTTTCAGAGCACAGGCTCTGGGGCCAGACATCCTGGATTCAGATAAGCTCTACAACTTAAGTGGGCAAATCACTTAACCCTTCCATGCCTCATTGTTCTGTAAAATAGGCCATCAAAAGTGCTAACCTCATAATATAGGAGAAAGAATTTAATAAACCAATGTAAGTAAAGCACATAAAATAGAAGCTGGTACATAACACACTATATTAGGAACATAACCGGTGGTTTGGTGTTGTTAGCAACACCTCTTAATACATCATCTACTGACCCTAACTTTTTAATTATCAGTGCATAAAAGTTAAGCATAATAATTCGATTTGCTGTTAATGTTTATGCATGCACACAATATACAACAACATAATCTGGTCAATATTCCATTTGAACATGTCCCCCTCCCTCCTCCCGTCTCGTCTCATGATTCCTTTCTTCTGCAGATAGGTGTAGAATATCCTTTTTTCCCCTCCCACCCTGGACCCTCTTTTCCTCCCATCTATCCCTTCTCCCCTCTCCCTTTATCTTTCCTCTACTCGACTAGACTTCCTTCAGTTCATCTATTGATTCATTATTTGAATGGTTCTTTATTTAATCCTATTCTTCCCTGCTCCATTCCTTTATTTTACTCTAGCTTCCACAAATGAGGAAACGTGACTTGAGTTTCTTAGTCTGGTTAATTTCGCTGTAGTCTCCATTCCCATCCATTTACCAGCGAATGCCTTAATTCCATTCTTTCTTATAGCTGAGTAGAACTCCACTGTATGTATACACCACAATATCGTAATCCATTCATCTAGTGATGGCCATCTGAGCTGATTCCATAAGTTAGCTATTGTGTATTGTGCTGCTATAAACATTGATGTGCCTGTGTCTGTAGTATGCTGATTTTAGGTCCTTTGGAAAGATCCCCAGAAGTGGGATAGCTGTGACCCTAATTTGAACACACACATACAAGTACATGTTCACACATGTGTATACAAAATCATTCTTATCTTTAAATTAGGGAGGAATGTCACAAAACCCCTATGTATACATCTTTGATCTCCTCTAGATGGGGAAAAATATGAGACTACCAATGCACCACAATTTAAAAAATACCTATTATGTCTACTTAAAGGCACAACAGAATTTTAAATTGCTATGTCAAAAGTTATATCAGACAATTCCATCTTCTTTTTTGTATTTTCAGTTTAAGTCAGTCAAATTAGGTTTTTTTTTTTTTTAGAGAGAGAGAGGGACAGTGAGAGAGAGAGAGAATCAATTTTATTTCGTTTATCATATGGCTTTCGTTGATCTGACACTTTGTTGTGTATGTGGGGTGCTGGGATTTGAACCCACGTCCTCACTCATGCCAGGCAAGCACTGTAGCTACTGAGCCACCGCTCCAGCCCCAGATTACCTTCTTTCTAACAGTAAAATTAATTTTATTTTTATTCGCATTTTATAATTTTTATAATGAAGTAAGAAACCATGTAGCCAAAAACTGTTTAATAGTTCATTAAATCAAACTTATATAAAAGCACTAAAAAATGACAGTAAAATTTTTTATATCCTCATTTCTTAATTGTGAAGAATTTATATTAACAAACTTTCTAATAAGGTACTATGTGCTTTTGTATAAAATATTTCAAACACTTTTCAAATTGGGGGAAATTGATTTATTTTTCAATTTTCATTCTCACTTTTATTAATCAAATTTAAACAAAAAAGTAATCTTCTCTAACAAAGTTAATTGATTCATTGAATGTATTAAACCTGGTAAACAGTTAAGAAGCATAGGGAAAAAGACTTTCAATTTAAAAAATGCATTCTTAGAAAAACCACATTGTGTCAGTATAAAACTGAACATCTTCATATCATCCAATTTTATGGAGAGAGGATTCTATAATACAGACTATCTAAAGAAAACAAAAACTCCATATTCAACTCATCACAAATAGGCAACTGTTGTCCAAACTGTTTTTCTATATTAATACCAAGTGTAATACAATTCTTACACAATAAAATAAAATTGTACTGTTTTCCTGAACACTTTTGAATATGCCTTTGTGCAAGCAAGTAAAAAGTCAAGGAAGTATCATAGATCCCCATCGATAAGACTATGTTTTACTGATATAAAAGTAAAAATTCTAAACACTGTAAAAGTTATTTTAACCTGCCATTCTCTTAATTTATAATTAAAAACTCAGATTTTTTTTCATAAGTAACAGTCAATGTAATTTAAAACAACAAAAGTCAGATTTGCTTATCTTGGAAAAATAATACAACCTGAGATTCAACACCCTATAATAAAAACTATTTCAAAATATAGCATCCTTTGCTGGACATTTTAATATTTTAAAACAAGGACCCTTTTGACTCCGTCTACATGTTACATAACCAACCCTTTTAATAAACAAAAAGTTTGATTAAAGGTCTGCATGCACTAAATGATAAATGATAAACTCCAGTCTCTACCCTGTCAAATACTAAACTCTGTAAGCTTTCAGTGCTAAGTATCTTTATGTCAGTTGTTTATTTTTCCTTGCCCAGTGATTGGAGGTTTAAAAATATTATATTACTTATAGTTAGTAAATAAGAGAATTCCAGTGCCAAATATTTGTACAAGATAATGGAACAGCCGCCCTTCTGTTAAGAATTCACAGGGACTAAAATACTAACAGCCCAAGAATACTTGCTGCTTAAAACATATATACACAAAGTCTCTGTTTAGCCAACTCTCAAAACAATGTCGTAGCGAACACAGGCTTGGTACTTTCTGCAGACTCATAGTTCACCGTGTCTGATGTCTCTACAAAATTTTCAAAGAAAAGGCAACACTGACTATTCTTTCTTTAAAAAATTGTAAGTAGAATGAGGTCAGTCTAATTTAGGAAAAATTTAGAACTACAGGCCAGTTGTTGAAGAAATAGTCCTATAACTACTCAGTATAGGCAGAAAGTCAAGCTCAGGTAATAAAGTTTTGGTATGTTATGGTCCTCTGAAACACAGAATACTATTTCTAAAAATGTCTCATAATTTACTTCCCTTTTCAGGTTTACTTACACAGATAATTGCTGAGCCAATTTTTTTTTTCTGAAGTTCAAATTAATCTTTGCATACTGTGCTGTTTCAACTACTAGACAAAGAAATGTGTTGTGACAGGATCCCAGGGTCTAGCTGAGTTCCCAAGGTCAACGACCTACACCAAGACAGGTAAAGCATTAAACCTGGGGCAATAAAACTGTTGGACATTCTGGAGAGCTGTCCATGTACGTGGCTTTTTTAGGCGTGTAAGCTAGGTTAGCTTAAGTCTACAAGCTCAGCCCACCTCCAAAGATTTACAACTTGTTTCTGGTCTCTGAAGAGGCTCTCTCTACAGATTATGAGCTATTCCTCAGAATGTGAGACAGGGGTCCCCATTTCCACAATCTGCACGTGAAAATGCAAATAGGAAGCAGCCTTAGAAATACCTAAGTGACACAAAGCAAATAACACCAGACTCAATTCTGACCCAGATCCCACAGCTCAGACCCACCAGGCTGTGACAGGCTTTTCCCCAAAGCAAGAGGGGCATGAGTCCACGATGGCAGACATCCAAATGTCATTATAAGACTTACAGCACAACAAATGAGGACAATGAAAACCTGAAAAGATGATGTCTGACCAGGCACAAAGAATTTTATACTTTAGTATCTGCCAATAACTCCTAAACATATCCATAATTAGCAATGTTCTTCCTAATCACACTATTTTCATTGTTTTACCTTGATTTTCAGACAAAATATGCTTTATAACTTATTTTTGTATGTTTTCTAGAATAACCAAAATCCCTATTTGTTAAAAAGTACATTAAAGGAAATATTTTCCTTTAAATTTTTAAAATCCACTTATACAAAGTCAGGCTTGGTGGTGAACGCCTGTAATCCCAACAGCTCCAAAGGCTAAGGTAGGAGCATTGCAAGTTCAAAGCCAGCCTCAGCAACTTACTGAGGTCCTAAGAAACAGTGAGACACTGTCTTAAATTTAAAAAGAAGGGGGGGGGGCGCTAGGGATGTAGCTCAGTGTTTAAGTGCCACTGGGTTCATTCCCAGTACAAAAAATAAAATTCAGGAACACAAATATTTATTAAGTGGACAAGCTTCTTCTATAGTTTATATATAGACATATATTTAATATATTTATGTAATTTATATATAATTTTTCAAGTAAATATACGTTCTTCCTAAGCCAAAAATGTGAGGTTTTTTTTTTTCCTTTTAAAAAATGGTAACAGAACTCTGGGAACATTACAATGTAATTCACAATTATGTTGAAAGTTCAGAGAAGGAAAACTATGTGTGAATAATGATATAATCATTACATCACCAAGGTTGCTAAAACATCAGTCACTGAGCGTGACTGATAGGAGGACCTATGTAAAATGAGTAGAAAGAATTACGGAACAATTTTTAAAAATGCATTTTTGTTACAATAAATATTTGAATAGAACAATGCTGAAAAGTGAAGGCCCTTGAAGACAAGCTTTTATAAACAAATCAACAATGTCTTGAACAAAGCGTACTCATTATCTGTAGGTAAATGCTTCTCACATGAATTAGCTTATTCTCAAAAAATGTTCAGCAGTTGTAAAACAGTCTTGACCCGCGTTAACTTTTTATGGAATCTTCCCACCCTCCAGGCTGGAAAAACTGCTGCAGGTTAAGAACTACTGTCTAACCCTTCCAACAAAGGTCCTGGGTGCTGCCTTGTCTTCCAAAAGGTACCTTAGCCCAAACCCAGTTTCTAGGTGTCTTATTTACTTTGATGACAACAGACATTTATATGATCAAATTCAAACTAAAGACATTCAGATTATAGAGTTTTTCTTATAAGGGATATCCAGGGGGGAAAAAATCTAAAACACTAGGATGGCCTTCCCCACACGAATGCCTTTATTTGGGGTTGAAGTGGTGGTTCAGCGTTTAGGGCGCTTGCCAGGCATGCTCGAGGATGTGGGTTTGAACCCCAGCACCACGTACACAAGGAAGTGTCGGAGCAAGGAAAGCCACATGAAAAACTAAATAAAACTGATTCTTTCTTTTTTTTACTGTCCTTCTCTCTCTCTTTAAAAAAAAGTCAGAAAAAAAAAAACCCCAACTTCCCTTTTAAAAAAAATGCTTTCATTTGTTTATCAGGAAAGACATATTGTAAGAATCAAAGTATCTATCATTTTTAAAAAATCTGTAAATAGGAAACTCTTTTAGCGCAGAGTGGCATAATCAGATAGCCATTTTCTTCCAGGTAACTGAGCAAAAGTTCCCAGAAGCAACTAGGAACAGATACTGCTACCAGGGATATGAGCAAAAGACAGGTCAGAGTGCATCATCCTTCTGTTCATAAAACTTCAAATGCAGTATGCACAGGTACTGAAGACTATCCATACGCTGGGCAACGCTCCTATGGGCAGCCTTTAGCAGCACCTGGTACACATCCCACCCTGAGATACCCGCATGCCCTTCTCCAAGCCCACCAGGAGCTTCCCAGCATTATCACTATGGCTCCTGCTGCCAGCCTTCTAGATCCTCAAAAGTATCCAGAACTCAGCAAGGGCATCTGAAAACCACAATTCACCAGCCATCAGCCTTTTGTCGTCCTCCATCAGATCTCAGCTCAGTCACCTTTTCATGTCCCTTTAATAAATGTTTCAATAGAACAAGACTATTGTTCCTCAGAGTTCTTTCAAAGAACCTTTAATAATACAAAGAGAACATTTGGAATGAAAATATTCTAATTACAAAAGGCAAACCTCAGATTATCTTTTTTTTTCTTAAAGAGAGAGGGAGAGAGAGAGAGAGAGAGAGAGAGAGAGAATCAATTTTATTTTCTATCTAGCCTTTGTTTCTCCAAAATTCAGTTGTGCATGTGGTGCGGGGGTTTGAACGTAGGTCCCTGTGCTTGTCAGGCAAACACTCCAACTGCTGAGTCACCACCGTTCCAGCTCCCAGATCATCTTATTGAAAGTAATCATTCTATGCTTTCCACTCAGTAGTGTAAACCTTACGCAGAACTCGAAATTTTAAAACATTTTAAATGCTTGTTTCCTGTGAGAGACACTGACAGAATTCCCCTTTTTAATTAATTAGAAATGATAAAAGTCTACATCTTAATCACAATGTTTTTAAAGTATCTTCAAGGTTGTAATCATTTTGAGGAAATTTGTAGTCTCCAAACTTTAGATTTTTAAAACAGAAGAAAAATGGCAATTTAAAGAAAATTCAGATGTCAGACATATATTTTCTCAGAGTTTCTTATATATGTATGTGTACGTATGTATATGTATGTATATATACATATGAACTCTTTATATAACTATAACCATTTATTTTAGAATAATTCAAATATAATGCTTAATAGGAATACATAGTGATTTAACTATATTATTTATGCATTTTAAATAAAATTTAAATTATCATTTCTTCCATTTGGGCTAAGATTCATGGTAACCTGAGCATGCAATCATATAGATAGCTACATGATTTTTAAATGAAAGCCTATTACTTAATGTTTGCCAAACACACAATGTGGACTCAGATGAGGTGAAAACACTGCACAGTTACTGCAATTTGCACTTGCTAAGCTGGTGACCAGATGCACAGGGACAACAGTCATTTCAGCAAGGCGTACTGCTAGAGAGACACCTGGCTTTGAACTTCTCACAGCCTAAGAGTGACATCCCAATCAACGGATATAGATTTACTTGTCTTCTATTTAATTAAAACTATCTCAAATATGTCTATGAAGAAACAACACACACCAAGCCTGGAAATGCTTCTTACTATGAGGAGCTGGAGTGGTGGCTCAGCAATTTTGGTGCTTGCCTAGCATGCTCAAAGACACGGGTTCGAATCCCAGCACCATGTCCACAAGTGTCAGAGCAGCAAAGGTCACATGAAAACCTAAATAAAATTGATTCTCTCTTTCTCTCTCTCTCTCTGTCTTGCTGTCCCTCTCTCTCTTTAAAAAAAAATAAAATAAAAATTAAAAAAACACCATGACCGAGTACATGTAAATAACACAAAGGTCAAAAACACAGGAAGTAGACCATCTGGGGCTGGAACAGTAGCTCAGTGGTTACAGTGCTTGCCTGGCATGCGTGAGTACATGGGTTCAAACCCCAGCATCCATGTACACAACTAAGTGTCAGAGCAACAAAAGCTATGTGAAAAACTCAATAAAAAATTGATTCTCTCTGTCTCTCTCTTTCATGTCCTTCTTTCTTTAAAAAGAAAAAAGAAACTAGAACCATTCATGCTTTGAAACCCAGAACTAAGCCAAAAGTCCAATGAACACTCAAAATCCTGTCACAAAGACCCAACACTGAAGCCATGAATAGCTTGAAACTGTCCTGGGAAGCAGTCTCTGACACATTTCCTTTTAAAGACATTTGCTGCCGTGCTTTTCTGGGACTTAATTAGAGACAGTCACATCAACATCACTTAAGAAACAGCAGTGGTCATGGAAGTGTGTCATGGGCTCTTGTGCACACAAAAGCCACAGTATAACCATGAACAGGGCTTCCAATTGCCTCCTGCCCCAAGTGTGAATTATCTTATCCAAAACTGGAAACACCCACTGGCTCTCTACAACCCAAAGGGTAACATCAGACTCTTCGACAAAGGTCTTCACAATGGAACTTTCTTCATGTTGGTCTCACAGTGCGCCAACACCACAACCATACTGAATCTCTACGCTCTGCCTAAAGCTGCCAAGCCCCTTCACTCTTCCATTTTGCACATGTTCCACGTGTTGCTCTAAACCCCCTTCCTTCCCCTTTCCACCTGGAAATCCTAACGCATTTTCAGCATCCAGATCAGATAAGATGCTCCTGTGAAAACTTGGCTCCTGATTCTGGGTTCCCAAAGACAGTTACTTGGGCATTTTAATTTTCTTTCTCTTCTCCCTTTTCATCTCTGTCTTTTGCATGCCTACCACAGGCTGGGTACTCAATACATAGTTAGCAAGGGAAAAGGAAAGGAATGGAGAGAGGGAAGGGAGGAAGGGAAGAAAGGCAAAGAGAATCTGCTTGCTTCTTTGACAGGATTAGAGAAAATGATAACTATGGTGGAATTTTCAGAGTTCCTTTTATAATGAGTACATTAAAAGATTGTAATTTTGAAAAATTAAATGATGACTGGATGCTTTGGAGTAATAAATGAAGCATGGTTAATTCTTGTGGAAATTACGCCAGTAATTAATTAAGTGTATTTTAACAGTAGTGTGTAGTGAAACATGAATGGGCTTTGAGCGTAGACTGCATTTGAATATTAATGACAGCCACTAAGGCAGAGTGGCGGGGATACTTGGGCATGCTATTTTTCCTGCTTTGTAAAATAGGTCTAACCACATCTAGTTGCTATGGGTATTTTCTGAGAAAACAAAGATAAAACAATGAGTAGATGCTGAACTTATGGTAAATGATATAATGGACTTTGATTTAAAAGTAAACTTAAGTTCTTAGTCAAAAGTATAAACAAAATAATATATTCAACTTTACACTTTAATTTTAACTTAGCAACCTAGACCAACTATGTAATTATAAAATTTATAACCATATGAGAGAAATCCTTAAACAAAGAGTCTGTAGAAAATTAATTATCCTGATTTTACCTTATGATTTTAAGCAACAAAACAACCGTGGAGGGGAAATTCCTCCAAGGAATTAAAATTTTACTTGATTTCTATAAAGGAAATCATTCAGATCTGGTTCAATCACACCATAATTTTTTTAAAAGAGAGCATCGTTTTTATCTATTTTTCCATCTGGCTTTTGTTTCTCAGACACTTAGCTGTGTATGTGGTGCTGGGGTTAGAACCTGGGTCCTCACACATACCAGCAAAGTGCTCCAAACACTGAGCCACTGTTCCAGCCCCCAATCACTCCATATTTTTTAAAAAAAAGCTTTAAAAATGCTTCTGCACACTCAGTAACTATATGCAAATTCTTTAGAATAATAAAACTAGAAAAAAATCATCCCCCCTAAAACACAATCCACAGGTCTTAAACATGCGAGGTATATCCACCTTCATTTCTGAGCAGAGTCTATTTGTGTTATGCTGGCAGGTGAGTATATAGTAGCACCACGTTCTGAGAAACCATCATCTCTTGATGGTGACATTCGGCTGATGTCGACATTGTAAATTTGTCTGTTCAATCGGTTTACATTCCCCCTGAGCTCGCGCTGCTTTTTCCTAATGCCTGCGTTTATTAGCAAGGTAGAAGTACCATAACAAATGAATTTCATTTAGTCTACAGATGAGGCCTGGGAAGTGCCCCTCGAAAGCTTAAAACCAATTTCCAGTTTGTTTCAATTTCTTTTAAAGACAGAAAGAATTTCTGCTCCCAAAATTACTTTGAAAGTCACAGCATATTGAAGTTTCTTTTCCGAGTTATTTCTGGCCTGTTATTTTCCCATTATATTAGACTTTAACTATTCTTAATATCTTTTCATACAGCTACATAAATGTTTCCATTCTATGACAGTTTCATACTATTAAGAACAAATCTAATTAGAGCAGGGTGGCTATATTTAACAAAAACATAAGATGTCCATTTAAATTTAATTTCAGATGAACGACAAATAATGCTTCCAAACCTGTATATCCTAAATGTTGCATGGAATATATTCATACTAAAACACTACTAATCTTTTATCTGAAATACAAGTTAATTAGACATTCTGCATTTTATTTGAGAATCTTAAATAAGGGTGTTTGCACAACTCGCATCTATAAATCTATAATTCAACAAAAGGGTCAAATACTTTCTAATAGGTGGTCTCTTAGCTTTTTGTTGCTGCTCTTTGCAGGGGGAAGGGGTGTGGTTATAAAGAACTGTGGTAAAAGAGCCTCTCACTTTTTTTGACCGGGTGGATGAATAATGGCATTTGTATTTTGCCCGAATAGCAGCATACCCTAGCAGCAGGCACCTTTTAAATAATCATCTAAGAGATATGGCAGCTCTCAGAGATACCAGTTGTCTTAAAAAAAAAAAAAAACAAACAAACAACAAACAAACAAAAAAGCTCAGACTAATCTGATTTATTGGCCTTAAAAGTGAAACAAGCCAGGCATGGTGGCACACTCCTGTAATCCCAGCAACTCCAGAGGTTGAAGCAGGAGAATTGCAAGTTCAAAGTCAGCCTCAGCAATTTAACCAGTCCCTAAGCAACTTAGCGAAACCCTTGTCTCAAAATAAACAGGGCTGGTGATGTGGCCCTGCGGTTAAGCCACCTGGGTTCAATCCCCAGTACAGAAAAAAACAAGAAAACAAAAACAAAAAACCGCAAAACGAAACTGAACATGGAAATGGAGAGGTTGGATGAATGCATTCTATATGCTTAAATATTTACATCCAAAATAAAAGCTAGGAACTTTCCAATTTTTTTTAAAGTTAGGATAAAGGCTGAAGGGCATGTGCACACATACACACACACAGAACCATGAGAGCTGCCTTGCAAATATTTACCAAAGGCTTAACATCACGTGCATTCTGCATTCACATCCTCCTTTAACCAGCCATTCCCTTGAATCTAAGCCTTTCTAGCAGCCAGGCTCCTCCTTTACAAGCTTCTCATCGCTGTCTTCTAGGCACCATCCTTGGTCTGATGAGCTGGTCACTCCCAATATCACTGCCCTAATTTCCCATCCATTACTGAATTTACTAAATATTTGTTAAAGCAACAGGGAAGGAAAATTGCTCACATTACCAAGCTGTTTGCAGTCTGGTATTTTAGGACCATTATAAACAAAGAAAACGTATAGTAAAGGTAATACATGGAACTTCAAAGGTGGAGAAGGGCCTATTGGAAACCTCCACAAAGGTACAAGGAAAATTGGACTTGGCTATCAGGACCACTGAGGTCTGAACCCCACTCCACATCTTATTCCCCAGTAACGTGGGCCTATTACTTGACTCTGAGTCTCATTTAATATTTACTTATCTCAAATGATTGTTTTCAGGCTGAAAATGAACAATCATATAGAAATGTTGTATACACTGCAAGGCATGTTAGTAAGAACTCAGGAAAAGTCAGCAAATGTAGAGTGAAATAGCAAAATTATTACAGCCGAGTTGTTGGAACTGGGCTGCCATGGTCTGAATAACAGATCCCCCATTTACTAACCAGGCAAACTCAGGTAAATCACTTAATGTGTTTGTGCCTTATTCCCCTCCTATTATCTGAAAATAACAGTACCTATCTTATTGGAATTGTAGAGAGGATAAAATTGATTAATTCATTCAAAGTTTTCATGTTAAAAAAAATCGTGTAAAACTCTACAGCGTCTGACATGGTAAGCTCCACAGAAGCGTACCTACTTTAATTATCAGTGTCATCACTTCGTTATTATTTCAAGAGGTAGTATTCACAGAAGTCTGGATGGACTGGTGATATTTGAACAGAAGTGTTAAGAGGAAATTCCCAGCTAAAGAGACAATGAATAAAGGGAGTGAAGAACGCGACATGAAAAAAAAAATCCAGGGATCAAAAAGCACAGTTTGGCCAGAGAATAATGAATTAGGACAGCAGATGAAGGCTTGATTATAGAAGGGCTGGGAAAAGAGAGGTGGCAAAGGAGGTGCTGGGAAAAGAGAGCATCAGTCTAAGCTCATCATCTTCCCAGAAGCCAGCACTCCCCACCTAGAGCAGAGATTGAAGCTCTTCCTCTCTGGCCTCAGGGCCCCCAGTATAAACCACATTAGAGCTCTTAGCAGAGAGAAGTGGAACTGTCTCTCCAATTAGACGGTCTGATGGCAAAACTGGTAGTAGAGATGTGCTCAGTAAGTGATCAAAAAAATGAATCAATGAACAAGTCCATGCCCTGAGGACCTCAGTCCTCCTTGCCACTTATGCATCATAATACCCTCACTCCCAAGTCCATGATGTGTCCTACCTTAAGTGGCAGGCCTAACTACTTTGTTACTTCTTGTACTACCAAGAAAATAGAATGAACAAATGGTTCTCAAAAGCCTTTCTACCCACAGTAAAAGTTGAAAAGAACAAGGACAACGGCAGTCTTACATAAACTGGTTACCTAAGAGACTGCTTATCAGACATATTGCAAGATTGTGGTTTTAAAAAAGGAATCCTGAAATTTTTTAAACTTTGAAATATATTTTACATCCATCAAATTACTGAAGATTCATATGAAGTTCTTCAGTTTATTTTTAAATTATTGCCCAAATATCTTAGTACAATCTGATCCTACACCTTTCCACCATTCTCCTTTAAGCTATATACCCACATGGAGAGACGCTCATCAATGCACACGCTTCCCTGTTTCTGCACGGGATTTACTTTCTAATGTTTTCTTCTGTTTTCAAATATTCAACCTGAAGGCCAAGTAATACATTAACACACACTGTTCATGTGAAATTTGAAGTTTTAGTTCAGCTTCACACTGAGTTTCTGCTTTAACTGGTGTGGGAGGAGAGCCTGTGGGGCCCAAATGTGTGCAAGCTGGCTACCAAGTGACAATTTGTGCCCGTCTCTCCTCAACTCCACGTTCAGGGACGTCATGTTGGTAACTTGAGATCAAACCTCCCTAGAGTATTTGCCCTACATAAATCCTCAAATGCTAACAAATCAGGGCTGTTCTCCGTCCAGAGATCCAGCTTACCAGCATACGGCTCAATTTTTTAAAATTCCCTACATGAAATTAACGCACAGTCAGGGTTGAGACCAAGCACAAAGAAAGGAATATATCCAATGAATTCATTTTTCAGGAGTTTTACACATCAGCAATTACATGTTATCAGTCTTGTTATCTAGTGCTACTTGTGTTCAATATTTTATATTTCAATGTGCCTCCAAAAATCTATACATAAACATTTTAGTCTACTCTAATTTTTTTTTTTTTGTACTAAGGATTGAACCCAGGGGAGCTTTAGAAACTGAGCTACAACCCCAGTTCTTTTTATTTTTTTATTCTGAGGCAAAGTCTCATTAAATTGCTGAGGCTGACTTCCAACTTGCAATACTCCTGCTTCAGCCTCCAAAATTGTTGGGATTATAGGCATGTGCCCCCAAGATGGACTAATTGACTCTAATTTTTAATGTTAACATTTTTCTTAGTTTTTATTTAAAAGTTTAATCACAGAATTTGATGACAAAATAAATCTAATAAGCAATACTGCCTAACTCATTCAGAGTTTTAAAAAAATTAATAATAACTAAGATTAGAGAAACTGAGGCTCACTTATGTCCACTAAACTATGTAGAGGCAGCACCAGTATCACAATCTGTATCCATTACTTTAATACCTGAATTCCACACGAGTCAGCAGCACAGGTTGGTCAAAAAAAAAAAAAGAAGAAGAAAAAGAAAAAGAAACAGAGTTCCATTATAACTTCCCATTCTAGTTCAGAGGGGCCTTTTTGAATGGTGATAATGTCTATGACACTGAAAAGAATTTATACTTTCCAATTAAAATGTCTAGGACAGCTGGAATAAAATAATTAAGTAGCATACATAGTTTCCAACTTTCACTGTTTGAGTAGAGCAAGTGCTTGTATTGAAATCATCTGTTATGGAAAGAAGGGGTCTATCCTCATAGAATGCTCAACCGTTACAACAGATTAGTTCCTGCTATCACAGTTCCCTAAACTCCTAATCTTGTGGACTGATAAAAAGTAATACCTAACCAGTTGGTCTTTTAAACTATAATAAAAAGAAGACACAAACATTATACCCATGCAAGAAGCAACAGATTTCTCTTCACTGTTCCACAATACCCCAACATCCCCACGATGATAAGGAAACAGCACACAGCAATCATGACCGGATGAACCACAGGGAAGTAAGTCAAGATGACCGCTTCCTCCACCCTGAAAGAAGAAAATCACGGCAGATTATAAATAAAATGAAATCATAATGCAACAAGACAAAGTGCAAGACACAAATCGTGAATCGTGATAGTTTGAAGCATCACATTAAAGGTGAGTGTCTCTACTGCCTCTTTCAAAATCACGGTGCTATTTTGTATTTGCTGTTTCCTTTATCACTGTTTTTGTTCTGTTGCACTGTTGTGCAAATGGTAGTGTTCCTATCCAACTTATTTAAAATATAATCAAACACAAAATTACAAAATACAATGTAAGCTCTGAAGCCTTAGCCTACATCAATCTCATGGAATCCTGGGCTATTTACCAGCTGGAGGGAGAATCGCCTTCCTCGTCTCTGATTTTGCACTCCATGTGCAGAATGCTCCCCCTCCCTGACAACTGTAGGAAAGATTTTCCCCCTCCTCCTCCAAAAGACTGTCATTGAAGGAAATTGATCTGCATTCACAGAAGAAAATAGATGATTTTTGTTAAAATACTACAAAACTCCATTAATCAGAACTCATGATATTAGCATGATTACAAAACATAATCATTATTAAGAGTGTACAAGCTCTGTTGTGTTACAGACTTTACGCAAAGCATCTAACAGAATGCTTCCCACAATTCTGAGTGATGTGTACTACAATCTCCATTCAGGGATAAGTAAGTGTAATTTGTCCATTGTGATATTAGTGGTCAACCCTTGAAACCTGAGAAAAGGTCATTGTGAGTTTTGGTTTTCATTAGCCCAGGAATATGAAGGTAAAAAGTTGACCATGATGTTCTTAAGGAAAAGTAGCCACGCTACTTTTCTACTATGTGTCACGGCTGACACATAGTCAGGACAGATGAGCAGTGTCACCATATACTAAACAAGACCCCTACAAACGTGCAGCCACCTGATCCTCTTGAGAACCTGTGGCAGACCACAATGGGAATGCTAGAAAGGGTAGCAACAAGGTTCCCATGGGCAGGAAAAACTCCTATAAGATCTTGGAGGAGCCTCACCCTCTCAACAGCTGAGGACAGGGCAACTCGAGGGTCTGAGGAAACCTGATGGAAGAATTCAATGTTGTTATAAAGCCTACCTTGTTTCCGCAGTTAAAGTCAGAACGTTATTCAGGTAGTCCCTCATCCAAGCAGAAACTGCCAACACGCTGATGGACATTAACTACAGAGAAAAAAATGCAGACTGGTTACTCAGGATTCATGCAAAACTCAATGTAGAATTAATCACTGGAAAATTGAGGCTTTTTGTTACATAATCTTTATATTCTTTCTTATTACTATTTTCTACCTGTTGATATTGATAATTACTATAAATACAGACCACTCCACTTAGTTATCATACACATTCACTTAACAGAATGCCCCCAAATAGGATAAAAAAAAAAAAAAAGAACTATTAAATGGCTATTTCAGGTTCAGGACAGAAATTACCCAAAATGGGATCACAGAACTAAATTATCAGACACAAGATGAGCCTAAAACACAAGATTATACTTAAAAAGCAAAGAAACGAATAAATGTGGCTACTGGGCAACTAAATAGCATAAAAAAGTAAATGAGCTTCTATTGGCTAAAATTCAGACAATGTGACAATATAAGCATTAAAATAATAGTGCTACTAATAATAGATGCAATGGTTTGAAACATACAGATGTTCTAAAGTCTATAAACTCAAAATACTTAACAAAACTCGTTGTTCACCTATGTAGGATGTTGGATACTCAACTCATTATAAAAATTCACTATTTCTATTTATCCTACTTTTCATGTACAAACTAAAGGGAGAACCAAAGACCAACCAAAAGTTTTCTTAGAAAAAATTCTGCTACTATACGCAGAAATTATACTACAGCACCACCATTTAAAACCCCTTCGAAATAACGGATCTCTAGGAAAAATTTCCTCAATGGCTACCAAATTTATCAGGAAAGGAATTTTCAATCCTGTCTGTGCATTAGAATCACTGAAGTCTGAATAAATTGCTGGGTCAAGGTCCACCCTGGGTCAATTCTTAAAGAGGAACTTTGGCATCAGGAATGTGGAAGAGCTCCAGAGATGGTCCCACATTCGGGGCTGAGAACTACTGTGTGGCTCTCATGTGTCAGATTGGCAGTACCTTCAGAATGGAGAGATTGGGCTGATGATACCAGAACTGATCAATTTTACTTCACCAAAAGAGGCAAATAATCACAACTTGTATCCCCATGGGATGTGATCAGAAGTCCATAGAAATACCTCTGAAGTAGTTTTACCAAAAAGTCAAACTAGAATCTACACGTCCAGTTCTGATAACCAGTTTATAGGAAGAACAGAGGATAAATTTAAACTTGTTAAAAGCCACCACTGGGATGCAATTAGTAAAATCAAGAATATGAGAGAAATGATCTGGTTTCTTCAATTCAAAAACCTGGCAAGTAAAGAAAGTGAAGGGAGGAAAAGTTCTTATAGATTAAAAGAGAAACAAGAGAGAGATTTAAGATATTACCTAGTGTAATATAGTTACTTAGTTGGCATCCTCATTGAAACAAATCAATTGCAAAGAAACATTTATGTGACAATTGGGAAAACTTTAAAACTGATTAGACATCTGAAAATATTAAGAATTATCTTTATTATTTTAGGTATGAAAAATGATTATGTTTACTTTTTTTAATTTATTTTCAAAGTGTCCTTATTTTCTAGAGAAATGTTCTGAAATAATTATAAATGAAATATCATGATGACTGGTATACGGTGTTATAAATAATCATGGCCTGTAAGAGTTAGGTGAAAAGTGGAAGAGGGTATCTTGACAATTGTTGACATGGGTAATGGGTAACTTGGTATTAATTAACCTGTGCTTCCTACTTTAGCATACGTTTTAAATTTTTCAAACTCAAAACTTCAAAAAAAAAAATCTAAAAGCATGTTGAGAATGAGCCTTTCCTGGGAGACTTTTCTAAAAACTGCATGTGAACTGCCACGTTATAAAGGTCTTTCCTATTTTGGTGGAAAGATTTAAACAATGTGACTTACACTTACATCTCAAGCAGAATAAATAAAATATACTTTAACCTGACTTTTAACAAGTTCTAGAATCTTAATGAACACCAGTTACCGTTCTGTCAAAGATTTACCTTTAAACGCTGATATAACGAATATCTGATGTTGGAATGAGTCTGTGTTGATGCAAATGATGGCCATGAAATGTTTTCTAGACAAAGGCTCCAAGGAGAGCTCTGTGGCCTCTTGAGCAGTGACAAATGGCTATCTGCTTGGAAACCAGCTAATGAATTTGCTCTTGCATCATTTATTTGCAAATATTTACTCAACACCTTCTATCTCCTTTGCACTGCGTTAGATCAGAGATTCACAGTGAATAAAAGAAACAAGATCCTGGCCTTTTGGGAGCACTTTGAAGAATACAGATAATAAATATTTACACAAAATAATTAAAAAACTGGAAAAGAATCAGATAAGATCTGTTGAAATTCCCACAGACCTTAAGTGGCAGGTCTGGAATCCAATACAAGCCCCTGGGATTCAGAGTGCCAGATTGTCACTAACCACCTCCCAAGTTTAGAAATGAGTGCGCCATGTTTCATAGAGTGAGGAGATCAGTCTTCACAACACGTAGGAGGTTTGGTTTGGTTTTGTTTTGTTTTGTTTTGTTTTGTTTTGTTTTGTTTTGTTTTGTTTAAGGAAGGCTGTGAGTGGTCTGTAATAGTCAGGCTCAATCCAAATACCTGAACTGCATTCTTTGGTGAATGGGGGCTCAATGGTTCTTAGCCTGTTTACAGAAGTGTATTTTAACATAATTAATTTCCTTTGTATGCTACTACAGTTTATTTTGCATATTAAAATACAATTGTTCAGAAAATGATCTACAGGTTTTACAAAGGAGTCAATAACCTACGCCAGGTTTAGGAACCCTGGGACCATAGTTCAAGGAGAATGGGGCCAGTTTTTATTCATCTTCATTTCTTTGGGGAATGAAGAACGGCTTGCAAACTTAATACAATCTACCAAGTGGATCAGTCACCGTGTATTAGGCACATTTCTAGCTTCTGTAAACTCGACGCGTAAACATTTGTTCTGCATGCAGATACCAGACAGATCCTTTCCAGAGAAGATGATAATATGCCTGAGTCACCTTGCCTTGACCTCCCTCCTCCCTCATCGCCCACCCTCTCTTTGGGAGAGTCTGTCTCCAGGTGCACTTTTCAAACATAAACCAAAAGATCCAGAATCCACACCTCAAGGACCTCCCTTATCAGGCCCTGACTCTCAGGGCCACCACACACCTGCCCTAATCAGTCCAGAGCCAATTGTCAAACTGCCCAGTTCTAAAGCAGCTTTCCCTGCCTTACCCATTGCTTTCCATGGAAACCACAATTAAATCACTCACTCAAAGGTTCAGTCTTTACCTCTACTCTGCCTGTGACCTTTTGCTTCCTTCTCAGTCCCCCATAGGGAGACATGCACTCCTTTCCTTGGGATCTGCAAGTACGATAAACTATCTTTCCTTTTTTAAAGAGAAGGACAGAGACAGAGAGAGAAGAGAGAATCAATTTTATTTAGTTTTTCATGTGGCTTTTGTTGCTCCAAGATGTCCTTGTGTATGTGGTGCTCACCTCCTCCTCATGCATGCTGGGCAAGCGCCGTAACCAATGAGCCACCCCTTCAGTCCCAATAGACTATCTTTTTCAGTGGCAGTCATCTATCTCATCTATTGATCCGTTGGCCTTAGGATACATAATTAATAATAGAACCTGTTAAAACACTAAGGACTAGCAGAGGACCAAGAGCTCCTTGATTAAATCAAAGATCATGTATTCTTCCTCTACTTGGCGGCATGTGGGTCTTTAAATACCTTGTAAGTGTCACAGGGACAGGATAGCCTATTAACAAGCTATGTCATTTCATAGTCTTGAATTATTTTGCTGTTAAAATAACTCCCTTATCACTCTTCAAAGTAATGACTGAAGTCGATTTCTCCATCCTTGAATTTCTTATAAACTCTTTAGTCAATTTTCAACATCACAAATAGCTCTGAGTCAGATGTCAATAAGTCATCTGATTCTTCAGTGTGTATGATCTACTAATGCTGGTTGTCACCGTACACTGTTCTTCCATTAATAATAAAAACATTTATTTCTTTTAGGGAGTATTATCCGAGATATTTATTCTATGGTAGGAGGATTAAAACCTGGGCTTTGATGTCATTCTTCCTTTCAAAAAATATGTACTGATTACCTGCTCACTGCCTGGTGCTATGCTATGTGCTAGAGAGACAATGATGTGCAAAAGCAGACTGTCTCTCTAGGGTGCAATTAACTTAGTGAAGAGGACACCTACTAATCAACTAATCAGAGACATAAATGTATAACTGCAAACTGTACTTGGTGTTGAGAAGAAATAGTACAGATTGCTGTAATAAATCATTTTGGAGTATCTGATTTGCTCTAAAGGGTCAAAGGGATTTCTCAAAGAGAGCTAAGATCTGAAGAATATTGCCCAGCTAATTAGGAAGAGGGGTTGAAAAGAGCAATCTGGTCAGAAAGAAGAGCAAAGGTCCCAGGGTGGAAGACAGCATGGCATGTTCAAGAGAGGGCAACTGGCACACGGAGGAGGGAATGCATGCGCAGGCAAGGGTCAGATGGAAGCCACCTGAAGGTGGGTGGTCTTGACCACAAGGGCAATGGGAGCCACTGAAGTCTGAATTCCAGTTAAGAAGCTCAGCTCTACACATCTAGGACTTTGGGTATGCCGTTTAATTTTTCCTTAACCTCTGTTTTTTCCAGCTAGCAAGTGTTATAAAAAATAAATGCTACATCAGAGAAGAGTAATATGATGAAAAAACAGAATAAGATCCATATATATATATATCACCTATTATTATCATAAGTCACTTTTGACCGTAGGATTTTCTTTTATCCTTTCTCAGTCAGTTTAAGAGACTAGACTACTCCTAAATCAGTTCAAAAATAGGATCCTCAGATAAGTGAAGGTCTACCAAATGGAAGTGGGAGGGAGCCCTGTGGTACAGGGTCACTGGACGACCAAGGCCATTCTCAGTTTCCACATCTCTAAAACTGAACTCATCTCCATTGTTCTCAAAGTTTGTGTGCCCTTCCTACGGTTTCTCCTATCTTACTAAATGGTATAATCAACCTTTCGATCACATAAACTGGCAACTTGGCAGACACCCCGAACCTCTCCCTCTTCCTCTGTCCGACAGCTAATTAGTTTCAAGTCCTTTGGATGGTTCCTGCAAGGTAGCAGGTCAATTCCTCCCGCTTTCCTGTGCTTCTGGCTAGTTCAGGCCCTCATCCTCTCTTACCAGGCAATTACAATCACTTAATAACAGAACTCTCCAGCTCACAGTTTCCACCTCAAATTGACCCTTCAGCTGTCTTGATAGAACAAAGATTCAGCACTTTAGCTTATAGCTATCTTCCTGGCTTCTTCCCAACTGTTATTTCCACTTCCCCCAATTCCCTCCTAGAGAATAAAGTTTAAACTCTTGACCAGGTCACACAAGGCTTCTTCAGACACCCTTTTAACCTATCTCTTCAGCCCTGTTTCCTGCTTCCTCCCTTCCACAGTTAGACAATGACAACTGTAAGAGCAGCCTTTGTGACTGCTGTTCCCTGTTCCTGGATGGCCATCCTACTCCAGCCATCCTCTGCTTCTCCTTCAAAAGCAGCCCAAACGTTAGCCAGTGTAAAGAAGGCCCCCCAACTCCCTTCTCACTCACCCACAGACCTCGCCCTCTCCCTACTTTCTAAACAGACCCCATTGAGTAGTTATGCTATCATTTCCTGTTCTTACCTGCCATGGTGCCCCCTGGAAGGCAGACCTTGGCTCAACTCCCCATCATTATCAGAGCACTCAGCAGTGGGGCCCAACACAAGTTAGGTGAAAGGATTAGAAAATAACTAAAAGGGATGCTAGATAAGCCATCAATTAGAGATCCAATCAGGAGATGCTTTAACAAGAACTCAGCTTCCTATCACTGGAAGTTTTTCAGCAGAGAGATGTTTGTTGAATGGCACTACAAAGATTGACAGTGCACGTTAGTGGCTGGCTAGATGCTCTCAAAAGTCCTTTTCGCTTTAACTTCACATTCTACTCTGTCTCACTATTTTCCCCTCCATAAATACATATCCAAACATTGTAACCATGCAAAAAACATTAGTCAAAATAAACAATATCAACCCAAAACCTTATCCTACAGTAAAGGTCAGAGTAAATGGCTTTTTCTTTAGGCATTAATTCCAGCTACATTAAAGGTCTAAAAACAGTTTCATTCTCAAAGAGTGATTTTACTTATTGGGGCTGAGAAAATGATAATGACAATAAATATAGTACATGCCTATAGTAAGAAGCTGAAAAATGAGACCAAGTCACCTCGATAACTAATCCTGATGTTACTAAATCTAGAAGCACAACTTCTGTAAGCAACCCAGACTTTTTACTGGTAATATTTTCTTTTCCTTTTCCAAATTAGTGCTTTATCCCGCTTTTCTAAATTTATACTTTCTCTTTTTAATTAACACATAATAATTATACATAATTATGGAGTACATTATTCTGACCAAATCAAATAATTCCTGATGACTAAGTTGTTAAGAATTCTGCATTTATAACTAAGCCTTATAACCAGTTTTACAGCACCTTACATGTTCTCAAATACTGCAACATACTATTTGAAACTCAAAGAAATGTTTAGAATATAATGCAAGTATTACTTTGTAGAAATATATTCAGTTTATCACTTAGCAAGACATTTGCCACATTCTGCCCTGAAAAAAAAATACTTAGGAAATGCTAACTCTCAACAATATTTAGAAATATGAAATTTGGGCGTTGAGGGTTTAGCTCAGTGGCAGAGCACTTGCCTAGCACACACAAGGCCCCGAGTTTGGTCTTCAGCCCTGAAAAAAAGAAATATGAAATTTGCTGTGTTAGGGACATGGTCTGGTTTCACTCAAATCTAATTAAGGAAAAACAAGTCTTGAATCAAATTGTTTTCTAAATTGGAACTGTATGTGTATTTGTATTCTTTGAATTTTATTAGGAAATGCACACCTGTAGTTTCCACAAAATCGTCAGGTCCCAGTCAGAAACAACTTTTACAGCTTTCAACTGTCTGTATAGACAACATATAGTGTCACATAAGATGACAATGACACAAATAATTTCTCTTCAAGTATGAAAGCTGTCTACAGCTACTCACCTGAACTTTCTTTTTATGTCAGATCTGTTAGCAAGGATCAGAATGCCAAAGAGAAATCTAGATCTTAGTTACATTTCTGTCTCTGCAAAAAAAATTTGGACAAAGAATGCAAACTTTCAGGACCTCTAATTGCTCTCATCTTGAAAATGCATAAATTGGAGTAGGAATATGTCAGGTGTAGTGGCACCCAACTATAAACCCAGATACTCAGAAGGCTGAGGCAGGAGAATCACAAGTTCCAGACCAGCCTGGGCAACTTAGCAAGACCCTGTCTCAAATATAAAATAAAAAGGGCTGGGGATGTAGATCAGGTGTAGAGCACTTACCTAGCATGCACAAGACTATGGGTTCAAACCCCAGCACCATCAGAAAAAAAAAGGTTGAAATAATTGGAATAGGAGCTTTTCTTCTTTAAAAAAAAAAAAAAAGATTTCAGTTGTTATTTATCGATATGTAAAAATACAATAAGATCTTGTTTGGAGGTTGCAGCACAACCTAAAAGCCTCCAGTAACAAGTCTGGTTCAAGCTCTCATGCCTGCTCCACCCTCTCCGTCTTTCCATCAGCTCCAGCTTTCCCAGCTTCCCTTCTACCAGGAAATGGAGAATAAAGGAGAACAAACAGATAACATTGTCTAGAAATGCTGTGAAAAACTAAACAATGTTAATGATGGCTGAAATAAGATCCTGAGATTACTTGCATCATTTAAGCATGAGCACCTATTAATTACAGCTGACAACGGCACCCTGGAGTTGTTCTGCATGCCAGTTCTTATAGATCATCATGCATCTGTACCTAGGGTGACCAGGGGACTTAGGGTGCTATGACCAGGAGAGACTCACTTTAAGCCTTTGGTGTTCTGGCATATTAGTAGAGACAATCACTTCATCTCAAAATCATCCTGATTTCCATCTCTTTGGTCACCCTGAAGCCACTGCATGCAGGTCAAAGAAGATAAAATGTCTCATTCTACACAAAAAATTCAGTAACCTCCACTTCTCAGCTCAGGAGTATCCTCTGAGAGGACTCAGATCACAGAGAGGCTCGTTGCTCTAGTCCACAATAGCAGTAGGACGGGCTCCAAAGAATCTGCCATATGCTTCTCTTCAAAATGCATTCCCTAAGAAGCATGCAGTGGCACAATCAGCTGCACCATAATATACAATAATAAAAATAATAAAAACTCAGGCTTGCCCTGAGACTAACAGAGTTTTTCCTGGTTAAAGTTTATTTTACAAGAGCACAGATATTTATTGGAGAGCTCTCTGTTACTCTTTAGGAAGAGTTTAAAAAAAAAAAAAAACTTGAATGCCATTCGTAGTATAAAGTTGGGGTTATCAATTTTAAAAGTAATATTTTAATATGACTACATAAACGTCTTTTCTTTAAGAGAGAGAGAGGAACAATGAGAGAGAATAAGAAATCAATTTCATTTAGTTTGTCATGTGGCCTTTGTTGCCCCAGCACTTTGTTTTGTATGTGGTTCTGGGGTTTGAACCCGTGACTTTACACGTGCCAGGCAAGTGCTATAACTGGTGAGCCACCGCTCTACCCCTCATAAATGTTTTCTGAATACAAACTTCCACTTGCGAAGAATCTTACCCTTTGGGGAGTGCCTGGGACAAACACCTAAGGTTTTCTACAGATGGCCAGAGAAATAGGAGCAGAACACTGAGCCTTCTGTTGTTTTATCTAACTCACACATGTCCCAATAGCATGAACTAGATTCCTGTCCAATAATTTAGTTTTTCTTTTAAGAGTTTCTTTTCACATTTATTGAGGGTAGTTCTATTCTAATGCAACTAGAACTAATAATGATAAGTAAAAAACCAATGGCTCTTATATGATGGTGATAAGTGGAAATTAAACACTACAGGCAGGATATGACACTCTGAAAATCATAAACACACATTTGATCAATGCTAAGTGTTCACCAATTTCAGGAATTTTCAAAGACAATCATATCCCTATTTCTAATAGGAGAAAAATGATCATCTAAGAATGAAAAGCACTCACATCATAAAGCTACCAAAGTCATCTTTAAAATAGAGGAAAGTTTCATTTTTTTAGTATGCCATTTAAATAGTAAAAGTGTGACAAATTTGAAGACAGCCTCCCCGATGGATAGAATGTGAATCACATTCTCTCAAGAGCCCAGGCAGTCCTCCTACAAGCACCATCTCCTACGTGTCCCTTTGCATTTCAAACCCACAAGACTCATGACAAACTAGAGGGCCCAGCATCTGTCTATGATACCAGTACAATTACACCAGGATCACACTTCTTCATTATGTAGAAGAGACACAACAGATGGCAAATCAAGGTAATGAATCCACAGCCATGAAGAGAATGCCAACCCAACTACCTGATATCTTGGACATTCTGTGGGTAGTTTTCATTTACATATACATATTCCTTGCACTGTAAGATGTGAAATAATCAAGAAGTATTTTTATACTTAAAAGATTTTTAATTTGATCTTCAACTCCCAGAGCAAAATAAAATTGCAAGAGTTCTCCACGTTTCCCTGATTAGCATTATTCTTCTCTTCCCAGTGGAATAGAAAAAGGTAACGGGTGCCAACACAGAAGAAACAGAGAGGAAAAAGCCTTTTTAAAATGTTCTTCAGCTCCTGACCCCCTCGGTAATGAGGGCAAGTTTGTCAATTTTGCAAACCAGTGAGAAGAACAATCTCTCTCTCCCACACTCCCTCTCTCTCCATAGTCAAAACGTGAAATCTGGTTTAAGAAAAAAAAAAAAGAAAAAGAAACAAAGAAAGAAAAAAATAGGGTTCTCAGGGCACACTGACTTTTCTACTTGTAATTCCAATGAGATCCTAAAGCCTTGCTCCTCAGAGGTCAGATCTCAAAAGCAGCATCAGAATCACAGAGAAAACTGTTAAAAATGCTGACGCTCAGGCAAGACTGCAACACATTAAATCCAAATGTGCATTTTAAGAGAATGTCTAGGTGATCCACATGCACAATGAGGACTAAGAAACCCTGTTCCAAAGTACTTGGAATGAGCAGGTGGACAGCTAATCCCTTCCTACTGAGGATGTTTACTTGGCTTCTCCACTGCAAATAAATTTGCCACTGTTCCCAGCAAAGTAACTTCTACTACACTTGGTTGAAAACAAAGCTGAGCTTTGAATTCCTGTTCTGCCACTCAATAGCAAGTTACTGAACTTCTCTGAATACCAGTTTAACTAACAAATAAAAAATAAAATAAAAAAGGAATAAGGAAGAAAGCTATTTTACAGGGCTATTATGAAATTTAGATGAGAGAGAATAATGTAAGGATGCTCGGGAATATGTCCAACACAAAGCTGAAAACTGCTTCTTGCTTGGTAATAAAATATGAGATCTGAAAACATTGAAAGAATAATGCCAGTTTGTCTAAAGTTAGTACATATATTTCATGCAATTCTAACAAAAATCTCAACAGCTATTTTTAATTGGATTATACAATCTCAAAGTTGGAAAAAGAAATCTTAAACAAGACAAGAACTGTAGGTGATGTAAGAGAAAAGAGGAATATAAAAGGGCATATTCACGTCTATGGAAAAATTATATTTCAAACAATTATTAAATTTGGTTAACTATTGTATAGCCGCATATAACATGAATAAAATCAACAAATAAACAAAAGGGAAAATCTATATGATAAATATGAAATGGTTCATGAACATGAAATGAAATCATGTACATAAAAAGTATGCCTAGGGGCTGGAGCAGTGACTTAGTGGTTAGGGCACTTGCTTGGCATGCGCAAGAACACAAGTTCAAATCCCAGCACCATGTACCCAAGGAAGTGTTGGAACAATGAGAGCCACATAAATTTGATTCTCTCTTTCTCTCACTGTCCCTCTCTCTTCAAAAAAAAAAAAAAAAGTGTACCTATATAATATGATGCTCATGCTCACTAGTAGTGAGAGAGGTACAAAATAAAGTAACAATGAGACAATACTTTAAACTTTTCATATTGTCAAAAATTAAACATTATGGGGGCTGGAGCAGTGGCTCACCATTTGGAGCGCTTAACTGGCATACGCAAGGACCCAGGTTCAAAACCCAGCACCACATACTCAACAAAGTGTCAGAGAAACAAAGGCCGGATGGAAAACTAAGTAAAACTGATTCTCAAAAAATAAATAAATAAATAAAAGTTATCACAATGTGGATAAGATGGCAACAAAAACATTTGTACATACACTGAAATATACTGCTGCTTTTACTTCTAAGGGAATAACATGGCTAGATCAAAGGAACTGTAGTAGTAATGGCAGTGGCAGCAATATTTATCATAACAATAACAAATACTATTATTACTACCAGAAAGATAGTATCAATCCATCTCCTGGTAATCCACTTGCATGTCATCAACACTATAGTAATAACATCTGTACATCCTACTAAGTAGACAGTACCATGTGCCACTGTCCTGAGTGCTTTACTTATATTAACTTTAACCCTCACAACAATTCCAAAAACCAGAAATGATTACACGCATTTTAAGCACCAGAAAACTGAGATGCTAAATATTCCTGGTAAACATAGTAAGAGCAATATGTGAGTTTTTTGGGATGTTAGCTATGTATGTTAGCTGTTTGTTTGGTTTTGGTTTTGTTGCTACTGTCATTACATACCTTTTGACATAGGAATCCCACTCCTAAGGCTCTAAGCCAATTGAAAAAACAATTTAACAAAAAGAAAAAACATGAATGTACAGGAATGTGAATGGATATGTAGACAGGTATAAGTCAATCTTTGTATGAAACAAATTGAAATACAGGGATTTGTCTATGGCCACCACCTTGAAGGCGCCCAATCTCATTGGAAATACAGATATTGCTCAGACTGGAGAAGATAATGGGAAAAGAGGACAAAAAAAGATGAAAGTGTTCAAATAAATCAGAATGCACACAGAGAGAAAGTTGAAGTACAAGATAACAACAAAGAAATATCATTTTGTATCCTCTGGGGACAACCAAGAGGCCTGGAGGAGCTTAAGGAAGAGGTGTTTTTAAAACAAATTCCATTTTTCCAAAAAGCAATACTTCTGTTAAATGATTTGAGATTTTCCTCCCCTACACCATACAGATTATTAAGAGATTTCCCAAAGCTTTATTTTTTTTTATTGAACAGCAGCAAACAAATTTAGCAATGTCAAAGTTCAAAACTGAATAAGGCTACATGTTAAAGGCACCATCTAGGTGCAAGAAAGCCAAGTTCTCTTCCTGGCACCACCACCACTGGAATATTTGACCTTTGGCAAGTCATTTAATCTGCTCTTAATTTCCTTATTCACAAAGAAAGGAAGTTCAACTAGGCCATCTTTAAAGCTCTTTTTAGTGATAGGATCTGACAATTCTATAATTAAAAAGCATGATGTAGACAAGTAAGAAGCTAGTAGATAGGAGTAAAAATTATGTGTTTTAAAAGAAATACTTCACACTCTTAATACCTTAGAATTAAGCAGGTAATTTAATTGATCCACTTAAAAATGTACCTTTATAGAATTAAAAATTACAAGATCATAGTGATTTTACATTCCAAATGGTAAAATTAACAACTCAATGCTATATTTTCGTGTTGAGAAAAAATATTGCCATTTTAAATATCTTTCAGATTACTCACTAAAGTAAAACTTAATTTGTCACCTTATGATTATGCCAATCCATAAAGACCAGTTTAACCAAATATATCATCTCTAGTGATCATGTGTAACCACTCTCTGAAAAAAAGGCTGGTCAATGCCAGCCAGCCAAATAAATAAATAAATTATACATTAAAATTTCTAATTGGAAAATTTGATCATAAATCATTAATAGAACACAAAAAAGGTAAAAAGGAAAAAAAAATACCTACTTGTACATGACAGCCTCCCTCCTGAAGGAACATTTTAAGTGTGACTTTTTATATTTTCCTAAGCTTTATAAGTTGTGTGATTATTAATAAACTTTACGAAAATTAATACTTGGGTATAAAGCATAACAAGTCATTCACGCATAGGGCATAAAGATTTCCATGAGCTTGTTAAATTTTATATATTTTATTTCCTTAAATGGTTATGGGATTTTCCATAAGCATACACAAAATTCCTTAAACTTTGCCACTTAGAAACAGTTACATGAAAACTACCTTTCAGATTGTATGGAATCCCTTAGAAAAATCTACCAGTCTTTTTGATAGGCTATCAAGGTAGGAATTCCTACAAAAACACCCTAAGACTGCTTGCCCCAACCAATTTTATAGGCTTGGGTGAGGTAAAGAAAAAATGTATGGCTTCCACAGTTATCTAAAATTCCTGCAAACAAGCAGTTGCCCAAGTAGTGTGTCATAATTTTCTTATCTAACAGTATAAGCACGTGCATTTATTTATATCCCTAGATTAACTTCATGTTTAATTCCACTGACAGTAGTATCCAAGGGTAGATTTCTTTTCTTCTAATTACAAATGGAACTTGAGTTAGATCAAAAGCATTTTAAGAAGGTCAAATTTTACTTCTCTGAAAAATAGAGGGTGTGATCCCATGTAATTAATTAATGCTGAGCCATGCCCTTTGGCGTATTATCTGGTGGCTGCAGAAAACTCGTCCAGCCGTCCCCACCTGTTGGAGCAATGGAACTATTTGACTTACCCAAAACAGCAGATTGAGGGCATACAGCAAGCAGCGCAAGCACTTCACGGAGTCTTCTCTGGCCATTGTGAGCCTCAGGAGGGAGAAGCCCCATCCTTTCACCACATCCTACTCCCAGGGGCAAAGCAGTAGCCGTCTGCAGGAGACGGGGGACAACAGACGACTACTCAACACCCAGCTCCCCAACGCCAGCCCACCCCTCCTCCGCGCGCCCTCAGCTGGGTCCAGAGGATCCCTAGCGCATTGGAGACAATCACTTCATCAAACATCATTGTTAAAGTCTTAATAGGAACTAAACTCCCACAAGTTCCACAGTGGCTTCAGATAACACCTGCTAAGACTGACTGTCCGGATGAATGAAGGTGCACAGCAAACTCTGGTTCTCTGGGGACACGCGGCGGGGCCCTCTGCATTCTGAGACGCTCTTCAAAACCTCCCTCAACCCATGCCCCTCTTCGGGGACAGCACAGCTCCGCAAGGTCCTGAAGGTTAGAAACCACACCGCCCCCCGGGAGACGTCACAGGCGCCACCCGCCAGCCCGATGGCGCGAGTGCCCTTCTCATTAGTTCCTGGGTCCCCCTGGCCCCCCAATTCCGCACTTCCCCACTGGGTCCCGCGGCTTGCGCATATTCGCGGGGTACCGGAGGGGGCGAATCGCCGAGCAGAGATTCCGTCTGGAGACTAGGGTTTCTTTGGGAGAACGTGAGAAATGATGTTTTCCGTCCTGGAATGATGAATTAGCCTGGGGCGTGGGGGAGGAGGGGACGCCGGGGAACTAGGGTCGGTGCAGCTGTGCGGACGCCGGGGAGTCATTCATACCCTCTCCGCCGACCCCGGGCGCGGCCGCGACCCAGCGCTCCCAGACGCCCGCAGAGCACAAAGCCAGCGCCGTCACCGGCCCCGCCACCGCGTCCGCGCGCCCCCGGCAGGGCGCGGGGGGAAGCGCCTGCGGCGCGGAGCAGCAAAGCCAGTCTTTAAGTAGTTTAGCACACAGCGCGAGGGCAGCCGCCAGCGGGCTGCTGGGACAGCGGGCTGGAAAGACTAGAGACGTGCGGCCACTCACCGTCGGCGCTGGGCTCAGTGCCCCACTCCCTCCCGGGGATAATCCGGGACGCTCGGATTGGACTCATTGGGGCAGGGACGGTCTTCCCGGAGAACCGAAGAGCTGCATTGACTCAAGCTGCAGACGCTTCCTTCTCTTCCTCTCACCCCCCGCCCCCGCCGCCGCCTCCTGGGAAAAAGGAAAAAAAAAAAAAAAAAAAGTCCTGGGCAGCAGTTGCTGGAAAGTCTCCGCTAAGCCACCTCCCAGCGCCGCTGTCCCTCCCAAGTCCTCGCCAAGTCCGGACAAGGCAGCAGCGGCGGCCAGGGCCAGCTGCACAAACCCTCAGCGCATGCTCGGCCGCTGGCTGCCCGGGTTGGGTCCTAGTGGGTGTTTCTTGTCCTCTCACCCGGAGCGAGCCCCCAGAGAGATCCGTCACCTCTATACAACACGGTGCAGAAAGAAAGAAAATCTAGAAACTTTGGAGAAGTCCGCGTGGTAAACCCCTTTAAAATGGTGGTGGAAGAGGACTGGAGGCTGGGTTATAAGCATAGGGAAGCAGGCTTTTATTATATGAAAATATTTGTGTTTGAGAAGGGGGGCAAAGGGGTGGCCCAGCCCAATTCCTGCAATGAGAAACTAGTTTTCACAACCTTTATGGAGCCACCTCCTGTGATTTGTCATTAACACGGTGCCCTATGATCCTTCTTATTGATTTGTTGCACTCCTTGATTTTTAAACAAAACAGTTCTTTCCAACTTCCATGTTGCACTAATAGCCTTGACCTAAACATAAACATCAGAGTAATTCTGTCCAATCTAGCATCCAGAATAGAAAGAATATTTTTTAACTGTTATGCAAATAATCCAAACTTTCCAACATTTCTCCTGGTTAATACTGTTTTGAGTTTTAACTGGTGATTTATTTTAAATGTGTAGGTAGTTAGTGGGTTTTGAGGAAACTGCAGTTTTTTAAACTAGAAATGCATGAAGTATCAAAACAACAAAAGGAGACCATCCTTCCAAACACATCCTACCTTTTAGAAGTAAGAAATTTCCACTTATAACTATTATATTCTTCATATTAATTTTTTTTTAATTTTTTATGTCTCACAGTAGTATGCATTTCTCCTGGGCCCAGGGAATGCCTGTAATCCCAGAGAGTCAGGAGGCTGAGCTCAGCAGAAGGTTTGCAAATTTGAGGCCAGTCTCAGCAATTAAGTGAGGCCCTAAACAACTTAGTGAGACCTTGTCTCAAAATAAAAAATAAGGACTGGGGATATAGTTCAGTGGTAAAGTGCCCCTGGCTTCAATCCCCAGTATCAAATAAATAAACAAATAGAATGCATTTCTGATTTTTTTGGGGGGTGGCACATTTTGTGGCAAATAAAACTTCACCAATAAATATGATTATCTGAAATACAAGTGACAGCTTCAGCAAAACCTAATAACTGGAGTCCTCAAATTTTCTTGTAGGAGAAAAGAATATTGTCATTTGATGCCCATCATTACACGTCTAGGGTCAGTTGATGCATGACCAGAGGGACAGTAAGACAGTCTCATTTGGATACAACTAAAATCAAGACCAAGTTTGGGCTAGGAACATTCTTGGTAAGCAAATCGCTAAGCAGTACATAAGACAGCAAGCCCAAAAAAGCATTAAAAAGTATAGCAATCCACATAAAATAAAAAGAAAAAACTCCCTCCCAGGTAACAAAGCAGCTTCTTGAATCATGGGGAAGAACAAAGAAAGACATTTTTATCCTCTATTAGTTTGTGCTTACGTTTGGAGCTTTGAATATTGAAACAAACCACCATGGGAATGCTGTTGATACCACACACTCCTCTGAGAGAGAAAAATTCCCTCACATAGGAGAGTCTACAACTTCTTAAGACAGAAAAAAAAAAAAAAGAGTTCTAGTAAGCACTATGTCTCAGGACAGAGACCTCTTCTATTTCTAGAAAATGGTTAAGTGCCTTTTCCTTAATTCATAAACTTTTAAGGGTCAGCTGCCCTAAAGTAATAAAATTTTAGAGGAGTGTATTTGCCCACTATTCCTAATAAATAAGGATAATAAAACCAAGAGGAGTTAAGAGAATTGCTTAACATTATTAGATCTTTAGTCAAATGAGGAGTCCAAACTACAATCATGATTGTCCAACTAGTACAGTGGTCCTCAAAATTATCACATATTAGGATTACCTAAAGAGGTTTGAAAAAAATGCTAATGCTCTGTTGTTCCCCACACCACTCAAATCAGCATCTCTGCAGGTGTGGCCTGCGCATACAAATTTTTCAAAGCTCCCAAGATAATTTTAGTCTGTAGCAAAGTTTGAAAATCCACAGTAACTAGTGCTTTACAGAGGCCTAAAAACTAGCAAAAGAGTCTCTTTGGGTTTACATTGATAAAGTGGCATTATTAGCCCCACTTCGCAAGTTAGGAAGAACTTTCTGATAAACGGTCATCAGAGTCTGAGAATCAACATTTAAGTAGAAGAGGCCTTCCCACGTTTGAAGCACTACAATATGAAGCAGGTTTGACAGTTTAAACTTAACCATGCCTACCTTTCACTTGTAGCCACATCCTTTGGCGTCCACAGCCTGAACAAACCTTGCTCCAACAGCACAGTTTTTCGACTACTTGAGGACATCTTCCGTTCCCCTCCTCTCTAATCCTCCTCCAGCTATCATTCTGCAGGCTCTATATTTGTTTCTGTGAGAACTGCTTTCTTATGTGCACAAAAGGAACATAGAAAACTCATAATATGGGCAGCATAATGATTTGCATGTGGAACAGCATGTATTACAAAGACTGGTCTGGTCTATTCACTGTCCATAGAGCAACTTGTGCTTCATTAAGTATCAATTGAGTGGGCGACATCTACTGTGCCTCATGTTGAACGTACTAAGTCCCTGCCCTACAAGAAAAGACAAAACTGTTCTTTTCTGTTTATATAATGGTAATAAAATTGATAAAATAGGATAAATATTTATAAGCAGTCTCTTTGGCGTCATTCCAGAGTCAGGCATAAAATTTAGTTGTGCAGTAAGGAAATACAAGTTCCTGACTCTGCAAGTCACTTCATTGTGTGCCTGTCACTCTACTCATTCTGCCCAAGTTTTAGAGAATGAAGGAACAGCACAGGTGTTTGGTTACATGGATGAGTTCCAGTTGCTTCTTAGGATAAGACCCTCATAAGTACACCTTGGACAATTCTTCACAACCATTAAAGGAAAGATAACTAATAGGTTTTGAAAAAACCTGTCTGTACCTAACCTGGCAGCTGTTTCTCATAATAAAAGTTGTTAATTCCTCAAAACCACGTGGTGAGAAATTGAGCTTGGGTTGATTTCTCCAAGGCCATATTGGTAATAGTAAAGAAAATGAGTTTCTAACTCAGGTCTAATTCTTTCCATTGTTAATCTGCATTACAAGAAAATTTCATTGGGGATTCATTGACAAGCTCCAAGGACAAAAATATTCCAGGCATTTTAAATTGGTTTTTGAGTATGAGAAGCTGGATCTCAAATATACATACTCAAACTTTGATTGGCAAATATACTTCTGCCTTTCACTTCTGAAAGAGTGTACCCAATAGAATCTGAGAAGCCCTTTCATTACTGAATTGAGTAGACTTCACTATACTGCAAGCTTAGGATTGACAGATAAAATACTAAGTATCTAGTTGGATTTAAATTTCAAATAAGCAAGAAATAATATTTTGGTACAGCATGTCCCTAATATTAGATGAGACAAAATTCATATTGAACTTATAATACTAAAAACAAAATCATTCAGTGAGGTTCAGAATTAACTACAAATCTGCATTTTATGTGATGACACATTGTATATGTATCAGAAGAATAAGGATAGAAAAGATTTGACTCCTTTACCACATTACCAAGTGGATGAGTTGCTATTTCTGAATTTAATGTTATATGGATCAGCATATTTGCCTAATTTGGTGGTTTGAGTAGAATTTTCCAGTGTGCGTAGGGCGTGTGTGAGTGTACATGCATGTGCATGTGTGTATTAGCCATAAGCATGTATGGCATACTAGAATTTTTATTTCGTATTCCATAGAATGGATACATAAATGATTGGCTTACAAATACCAAAACACTAGTATCCTGTTCTCTTGTAGTGATGATGCTACTTTGCAATGCAACCACTGTCATCTTCAACAATTGCCCTTAAGTTCTACTCTGGTCAGTTTTCTATCTTAGAAAACAATATGAGGGCTAGAGCGGTGGCTCAGTGATTAAAGCGCTTGTCTGGCATGAATGATGACCTGGGTTCAAACCCCAGCACCACATACACAATTAAATGTCAGAGAAACAAAGGCCATATGAAAAAATAAATACAGTTAATATCCTCTCCATCTCTCTCTCTCTCTCTCCCATCCAACTTAAAAAAAGAAAAGAAAAAGCAATATGAACTGTCCACTATTCAGAGTACTAAGAAAAGAAATATGAAGGGAATTTAAGATACCTATAGAGAACTCCTACAGTTCGTTTTAATAACTTTCAAGCAATTCCATTATTTGAATTTATGTCATAGCTTGATCAGTAATATTATTCACTTTAACTGACTAGAGAGAAGTCGTGGGATGTGATAGGATTAATTTAGAGAACTTATACATTTTTTTCCAAAGAAAACTGATAGGAACTGAATTATGTATTTTTTGGTGTGAGTTTTCTATTACTGGTGTTTTATGAGTCACTGTTACCTTAGCACTGGGTCATAGAAAAAAGGAATCTTTCCAAGCTTGCCAATGTGGTGATGAGCTGGTTCTCACTTCAGGGAAGGTGGCCTAAAAATTGGCAGCAGCCAGCGTGGGCTGGAAAGCAGACCATATGCTGGCTTAATGAACTGGGTCCCAACAGCCATTCCGCAGATCAGACATAGAGACTGAGAATACAGAGCTACAGACTTGGGCTTCTTAAGCCTACTCTCTTTCTCCATCTTTCTCCTAGTGTCACCTACTTGCACATATGCAAATGACATTAATCAGGTCCCTTTCTCTCCTCTCCAGAACTGTCACTGCATTCAGGCCAGCATTCCCAACTATCCCACAAAAACTTATCATGTTTGCTACATATCCAGACTTTCAAAAAAGTGAAATCCAGTTATGGGAGCAGGCATGGATGGCCAGAACCTAAAACTAGACCAATCGATTAGAGTGTGACTGCAACTTAGTGGAGACTCATCAAAAGGCAATGGAAATTCAGGCAGTGAAGCGGAACCAAGTATGAGGGGAATGTGTTGGCAAGTGCTAGGTGGAAATCCCGGCAGGAAGACAGATGGCAGCATCAGAGTGGCCCCGCAAATGGCAACAGGCAGGTGCCCTGGCAGAGGGACAGAACTCAATGGCAAGGGAGTTGGGCAGAAAAAAGACATGAAAAGTTTCACACAAGCAAGGAAAGACCCCTCTCCATGTCAAGGGGATGTAGCTACCCTCTGCCAAGGCCCAGTCTACCAGGTTAATCCAGGGAGCCAAACTCAGGTCCCTAGAAAAGCAAGATTTAGAAACAAGAAATACAGTCCCAGAGAAACTCCTCTAGACCCTGGTTTTAAGAGTAGCAATGTTCAGAATAGTAATGTTTGTGGTTTCCAGACTGAGGAAGATCCTGAAGGTTGGGCTAAGTGTGTGTGCTTCATTCAGCAGCATTTTGATAGGAAACAAAGAAAAACATAACAACCTACAGGAGTTTGAAGTTCAGTCTATTTGAGCGTTCATTTTACCACTTGCTAGTGATGTGATCGAGGGTGCATGATCTCACATCCTTAAGCCTCAGTTTCCTTATCTGTCCACCTACCTCCTAAAGTGGTCATGAGCGTTGTGTAATGTGTTAGTGGCCTACATTTAGCTGAGGTCACACTGTCCTTGTGGGTTTAAATAGAATAGCCTGAGCCTCTTTCCTGCAAGCAGTGGGCAAAAAATGTTTTCCCCCTGCAATGTCTCTGGGGATTCTAGAACAGGGAGAGAAAGAGGAAAAGCTTCTAAGATTCTGAGTCAGTTTGTGGGTCATCTTGCAAAACCAGTATGCTAGTCTTTCTGAAGGGCAGTGACCTTTAGGAAAAGATTCTTTCTCTCTCAAAATACAGCCAACACAAGCCTGTGTTCCTGGCTGCCTTTGACTAAAGACTCAAAGAATCTGGAGGGATTCCTGTAGCAGCACCAATACTGGTCAAAACAAATACTAGAAATCCTCTGGTTGCTCCAGGTCTTACTTTTTCCTAGCCACCTTTCCCCACAGCTTCCATGTTTACTGCCCCCCCCCCCCCACTGTTAAACCTTCTCTCTCACTACTTACACCTCACCTCCAAGTTCCTGGTAGCTTCTCATGCAGAGGACATAACTATCTTTTTTGTTTTATAGTTTTATTGTCTTCTTTCTTTCTAGGCCCTAAAGGCTTTCATATTGTCCTCACCCTGGAACCACCTTACGACCCAGCCATCCCACTCCTGGGAATTTTCCCAAAAGATTTAGAATCAGCGTATTATAGTGATGTGGCTTCATCAATGTTTATAGCAGCTCAATTTACTATAGCTAGATTATGGAACCAACCCAGATGCCCCTCACTTGATGAGTGGATACAAAAGCTTTGGTTCATATATACTATGGAATACTA
>PVKS010009469.1:0-10262 GCA_004027875.1 Aplodontia rufa
CAATGAGAAAGTTGGTCTAGTAGCATGAGTTAAATCCAGATAAGATGTAATGCTTTACAATCTAATACTTTTTTTAGAGTTATAGTGGGAAGGGGAAGGGAGGGATAAGGGAGGGTAATTGGGGGGGGGCACTCCTGGGGATAAATGCAATATCCAGAATATATACACATTTTATATTATTTTGTTAAAATCTTGTAAGCTTGCTCAAAAAAAAAAAAAAAAAAGAATAGGGGTTAAGGATCTTGGCTCTGGATCCACATCGAGTTCAGATTCCTGCTTGACCACGTTAGCTTTTTAACCCAGGACATACAGGCACCACGCCTTGAAGTTTCTTGCTCAGGAAAGAGAAGTCAAAGTACCTATCTTATAGTGTTTTTGTGAGAATGATTCTAAGAAGATGCTTCACATATGATCAACGCTTAATGAATGCTAATGATCATAATTAGGTTTTGCTATTTATGAAAAAGAAAAGTAATATCATGCAACCTGGGTTCACAAGATCAAAAAAAACAAAAAAACAAAAAAAAAAAACAAAAAAACACCTCACAGGCTAACTATGCCCTGTATTTTACACCTCTCTAATGATATCAGGCCCCAGTTGCGATCGTGGGGCTAGTAACGGAATGTTTCTAGAGGCCCAAAGGCTCCAGCTGCAGTCCAGCTTGAGGGCGCCGGCCGCTGCTTACTCGCTGTGCTGGAGGTACTGTCAGTCTTCCAGTCTCCACGTCTTAGCTCTGTCCTTGCGGGGAAGATGCTTTTCCTGGGGCGGCTCTCATAGACTCCAAACTCCACTTTTCCAGGTAGCTGCTGTGAGTGCCGAATTGGGACCGTGATCTCCAAGTCTGGGATTAGAGGAAAGGGAGATGAGCTTCCAGATAACAGACTGTCACTTGTCACACTGCTCTGCCAGGGGCTCCCTTTCCACCTGCCTCCCACACCTGAGCCTGGAGGGGCCCTGGGTCCTTCTCCCTCCCCCCCCCCACTTCAGTACCAGACTTCCATACATACATAGGGAATCCTATGTGGCCAAGCTGGGAGGCAGAAGGTAGGGGAGGCTGAATGTGAAAAAGAGACAGAGAAGCAGTAGACAGTACATGAGATAGGGGGCTGGGAGGGGGTGTCCAGCCCTGCCATTTGGCACTGGTGCAAGATAAGTCCCCTGACTTATGCTGTCAGCCTCTCTGAGTTACTCCCCTTGTCTGAGGAGGGGGTTATATAGATCATTGGTGGTAATGACAGGTCATCCTGTGCACAGGGCTCATTTCTAAGAGGTTTCATATCTGTACCTCACTGAATCCCCATACTGCCCAAGAAATCAAGGCTATATCATCAGTCCCAGCAGAACTCTGGTTCCAGGGATAGCATCTGGGCCTCAGTCAATCCCAGCTCTTCATGCACTGCAGAATCTCTTACACATCCTGGGGCTCTCTTGATTACAAGGGTACAGTGGAAATACCCAACCAGGCCTGCAGCCACTTGGACAAAGAAGAGCCAGGCACCTTGGTGTAAGTTGCTGGAGTCTCAGAGCCCACACGGTTATACTCCACCCGCCTCCCCATCTCAGCTTTATCTTACATTTTAAAAATCTCCCTTTTAAAGGGAGGTTCCTGTCAGCTTAATTAACTTCAAGGTGGTAATTTTCTACCCTTAATTAGTTTTATGAGGAAGGAAAGTAAAACACACAGGAAAAAGAAACGGGAGTCAAAAGTTCAAGAAATCAGGTAGAGCCAGGTTAAATGCTTACAAAATGCTGACACTCCTTGAATAAAGGCACAATGACAGGAATAATCATTGCTGTTATCTGGCACAACACTTTCCCTAAATGTGTTCATCAGCACTACTATTCCCTAAGCATCATGACTTCTCTACGAAGTAGATGAGTCAGGTGTAAATCCAGCGAGGAAACTGAGGCAGGGTGTGGTTAAAGGAAAAGGCTCTGGACTGTAAGATGACTCGGTGAAAAAGAGGGGAGCAGAACCCAGGTTTCCTGGGACTCGGCTGCTCCTCTGCCTCACAGGATACACCCAGAACACAAATATTGATTGTCTTTTCTGTGAGGCCTGGCATTCACCAAGGTCCAAGTCACACAAGCCTTGGCTGATTTCCTCTGCCACGTGCACCAACCCAGTAAAAGCAAAGCTTCTCCCTGGGGCTGAAGAAAAACTGGTGCACTTTTATGAACCAGGCTCCATTTTCAATTATCCTTCATATTCTAACCCCAATTTAAAAGAAGGTAACAATGACTTTTCTAAGACAAGCAAAGTTTCCTACTTAAGGGTCAGTCTTTGTGTTGAAGGTGGGTCACATTCCTTTAGGTAGAAATGCTACTCATCAGCCCCAACATTCCTGTAAATCAATGATTTTGCACGAATCATTTTCAAATGTTTTTTGATTTTGGTGGAACAGAATTGTTCTCTTGAGTGATGACAGAGGTTCAACACAGAAAACAGATTTTAAAAGGAGCTGCAATAATCAAAGCAGATAAGCTGTCCCAAGCCTGAGGACCCTGAGCCACTCTCCCACCCCTGCCTAATTCCTACCCCTACCGTCTCACACACATAGCAGCCCTGAGGCCCCAAGGAGTTCAGGGCGAAAACCCACAGTACAGGGTTTCCAAGCTAGCATGGAAATACATAATCAGGGTTTACAGCGCTAACTAATAAATCATATCTGCTCAACCATAAAAGATACCTTCTCTTTGGCAAATGCTCTCACACCCTTGGGCTTCACTCTGCAGTACAGGGTCCAACTTCCAACTGCCTGAGGCTTCCTCTGGTAGCTGACTTATGAGTGTTCCTTCCCCAGCAGGCCTCAACCAATGGCTGCTGGGAGCAGGTATAGAAATGGCCCTGCTCTCTTGCTCCTCAGGAGGGATAACTCTCAGCAGGTGCGCTCCACTGAGTCCTTTCCTGTGTCACTTTCCGGCCCCCAGCTACATCCCCTGGAATCAACTTCTAAACTAGCCATCTGCTCTTAAATCCTTGTCGAGAAGGAAAAGTTCTAAAAATGGAGGTGCTGATGGCTGCACAGCATGGTGAACTCACTTCATGCCGTGGAACACACACTCCAAAATGGTTCAAATGGCAAATTTTGTGTTACGCATATTTTATTACAATAAAAATAAAAAACAGGAAGGCTTTTGAGGCCTACAGGTAGAAAATTCTCCCCATGTGGCTGCTTGCCATCCCTAGTCATTAATGTTCAGTGTCTGTTCCAGATTGGATCTGGAACGTGTTAAAGGCTTGGTTTCCAACCTGGCACTATTGAGAGGTGTGGAACCTTTAAGAGGCGGGTTCTAGTGGGATGTCTCTGGGTCATGGGGTGCATGCCCTGAAAGGTGATAGTCGGACCTCAGCCTGTGCTTCTTTCTCGTTATCACTTCCCAGCCATGAGGCTCTAGCCATCCTGTGCTAACTTGTCACAAGGGCCCAACTGATTAAGGACTAAAAGCTCCACAACTGGGAGCCAAAATAAACCTCTTCTCTTTATAATTTGTTTATCAAGGCTATAACCAATACAATGTCCAATTAATGTAGTCTAATATTTTAATAGTCATTATGTTAATTAAAATCCATGCTATAAAAAGTAAAAATAATTAACATCCCTCCAAAAGAAATTTCTTATCAGAGGGTCTGCTGATTGAGGTTACAGGATGGGGGTGGGGGACTAAGCCATGGTCCTTCAGAAGAATTTAGATATTGACCATTCTAATTTAGAATACCATTACTAATAGGTATAAATAACTTATCTGGAGCCTGATTAGCCTTGGGTGAACTCATGATCCTAGCGCCCATTCCTGGATGGTAACTCCTAGCCAAGTGCACTCAAACTATAAGGCCCTGGCTGAGAAGACACCAGGCTGTGAGTGGGCCTGTGTGTAATCACAGGAATGGCTGGGTTTTAGAGCACTTTCAGGTGCCAGGCACCAAGCTAGGCTTACTCACAGCATCCCTAATGGGGTGGGCACTTTTGCTTTTGCCATTATGCAGACATAGACAGAAACTAAGAGATTGTGCAGTATCTTGCCCATGGTTCCCAGATGGCAGTGAGCAGAAATCTGGTCCCAACCCTACTGCCCAGGGTCCTGAGCCCCCTGCTCCTCTGCATGCATGCCTATCTTGCTTCAATACTCCAGTGGCACCAGGTGAAGCTGAGAGATGATAAAGATGTGATGACACTCAGAAGGCTCATTTCTTAAGTCCAGACTGCTGAGCGCACGTGACTCCAACACTACAACTCCTAGGCCTTCAGACACTGGGGGCAAATCACAGGTTTCCTGATGCTGTCTATATTTAAAAGCTTGCAGTGCTACACTTAATCAAGGCTTCTAACTTTGGGTTCATGCACTCTGATTTTAAAATGCACCTCAGCCCTTTTACCACCTAGAGCCCTATTATCTGACCCTCAGATGACTGTGCAGACCAGACCTTGAGCCAGACTTTTGCCAACTCTGCTTTCTCCTCCTCTCCACCAGGACAGCACACAAGGATGGGTAGTGGTAGCATAGATTTAAAATACGAACACACAAGCAGAAGTCTTAGATGAGGTCTCTGAACTTCTGCCACAGTTATAACCATTAACCCCTCTTCCCTCTAACAGTCAAAATCATTAACATTTGTAGGCTACGACTTTCTACAATACACTGTGTCAGGCATCATGGGACAGACTTTGCAGGGAAAACCTGACCTAAATGAATAAAAAGACAACTAACTCATAAGCTGTCAGATGTCTAACACAGGGGTCCATAGGTTTCTTTACTTGACTGGGTGCTTGCTGCTCAATACACTTTGTGAAATGAATGAATGGTGTCATCAGATATTTTACTGACACCAATCACTCCAATGAAGACTTCCTGAGTTCCATCAATGCACTGTACTGCACACTGTGGATTCAGAAGAGCACAAAACAGACTTCTTGCCCTCATGGACCGTACTGCAGAAGGGAGGCAGGGTGCTGGACCATAACCACGAGGTAATTCTGGTCTGTACGACACAAAAAAGGGGAAAGCAAGGCAACAGGAATGAAGGAATGAATAGCAATCAGAGCAGTAAAACAGAAGTACCAGATGAATGGAAGGGATAGTAGGTACCAAAGACGCTGGAATGAGAGTGGAACACAAAGCCTGCTGTGGGTCGGGAAGACTTCACTGAGACAGGCTGCTAAGTGGGGTCCTGAAGTCCAGTGATATGAACACAGGTGTAAAGGAAGAGGCATGAGCAGGGGGCCTGTGGTAGGAAAATGCCCCGTTTCAAGCCCAGAGTGTTATCAACCTGATCAGCTCATGAGAAGTCGCCTGTTGATGACAGTTAGACATTAGTTGTATATAAGCAAGTTGTATATAAGCAAGGCTAGATTCTATCTTAGTTATTTATGTAAAAGGGGCTCCATGCAGGATCGAGGGCCTCTGAAAGCCTTTTCTCGCCAGATCCTCTTGCTGGAAGGCTGGACATGGGGAGAACACCAAGGCCCACCAGGCCAGAGGCTTTCCACGGGAAGATGCAATGTGGATACACACCAGGTGCTTGCTCAGGGTGGTGGTGCCACAAGGCTGGCCTGGGGAGGGTGAGTCAAGGGGAGCAGAGGGGCCCAGTCTGCAGTGTGCACAGCTGAAACACACTGGCCCTGCTACCGCACCGTGGAGTCCTGCTCCAGCAGGTCCTTATGCAGAATGTGTGGTGTGGACACTGATGACATGAGTCTCCACTTGAGACAGAAACAGACTTTATTAAGTGGGGCTTTCTCTTTCCTCTGTTCAAAGAACAGATGTCCTCCTAATTGCCAAGGTTAGAGTGACATGCCTCAAGACATCCTCTTTGATCAGGAGAGTGGAGTGATGCAGAGTTCTATGCATTCATTCATTCACTTGCTAGACATGTTTTTCCTATGTGCTGGGTACTAGACTGGTTAGAGAATTAACAAGACAAAACCACTGTCTGAAAGACCCTCGGAGGGTCTTTCAGGACCCAGATCTGTAAACAGAGTGACAAGCATTGGGCAAGCAGTCTGCTAATTCAGAACCACAACAGAAAGGACATCAGCTCCCCAGTGCAGCTCCCCAGGAGGCCACATACCTGTTTGCTTTCCTGATTTTTGCTTCTCTCTCTGTCTTCGAGTGATGCTATCTCTTAGTCGTTTAAGATTTTCCTGGGGGGGGGGAAATGTAATTATACACCAGAATTATACTGTCTGAACACTGTAGAGTTTCTTCCTAAGAAAGCTGTATGCAAAGCCTATCACATTATAAAAAATTTTCAAAATTGCAAATGAGGCTCAGTACAGTTCATCCCTAGTCCTCATTGAATTTGTGAGTCGGTTCCACAATGAAGTGTCTTCCCTCTCCTCTGGCTCCCAGCTCTATTTTCTGTCTTATAACTCACTGTCTTCCTAGACAGACACCCTGCAGCCAAGCTGGTCTCTGACCTGCCCACAAATTCTCCACCTATACCTCCCTCTGAGACTGTGTCCTCTTACCATCCCGACCTTGAGGGATGCTGATTCCTCCCCATGAGTCCATTCCAGGCCTGGATCAAGACTCAACTCCTCCTGGAAGCCAGGCTGCTCTGTCCTTAGTGCTGCCCCCACCAGCACCCAGGCTACGCTGACTTTCACGTGTGCTTATGTGTGCATGGGTGCATGCTCATGTGTGTGTCTTGCCTCTTCAGGGACACTGGGGGCTCTCCAAGGGCAAGAGACCAGGTGTACCTTTCTGTAATCCTGCCATCTGGCTCACTGTAGTCATTCAAAAAATGTTGAATAGATACTAGAGGGTCAAGATTTGCTTCTATTTTAGTCACTCAAAAAGATAGTGTCTGGGCATTCTAGGGAAGTTAACCATCTGAGCAGTCAATGCCCTGGGGGAAATGCCCATGCATTCTGGATGAAGCAGAGGTCCCTGCGAGGGAGTTGCAGGAAGCAACTGGTTCACAACTGCAGGCTGAGCAGAAAAAGCTGTGCCCCAGAAGAAGCTTGGAAGCACTGAAAGTTACGCAGGGGCCATGGTTTTAAGGTCACGGAGAGCTAGAGGGGAGGAGCTGGAGGCAAGAAGACCTACCTGGAGGTCAGATGCAGGTGGCAGAGCTAACAGTGGGATGCAGCTAGGAATGAAAAGACTGGAGGAGACATAAGAGGGAAAATACCACAGGGCAAGTGAGCTCTGCCTCTGCCTGGACATGAGGGACCTGGGGAAAGAGCCACAGAGATCCTGGAATCTGGCCCGAGGTCTCTGGGAGATGCACAGCAGTAAACAGAAAGAGGGAGTCAGGAAAAGGAAGCAGGTCTAGGGCACCTCAGGACACATCCTGCTGGTGGCTGGAACTGTGACCCTGGAGAAGCAGAATCAACAGTTAACTGCACAAAGAAGCTGCAGGGAACCTGGACAGTGCCCAGTTATGGGAGAGGGAGGCAAAAGAGTTAGGGGAACAGAGAGGCAGAGGAAAAAGAAAATGAGTACCCCAGAACAACCTCCTCACGCCCGCTCAGGAAGTCGCAGGAGACGGTGGGGACACTGAACGCTGTGTGCTCCATGGGCCGGGGTTCTCGCTGTGTCCAACATGAACCCCAGTGGTCTGCCGCACCCAGGAGTTCTGGGCAAGTTCATGGGAAAGGAAAATGCCTCTTGGATGGAGATGCACAGAGGGAGCTCACATTTAGCAAGTTTCCTCTGCACCAGGCTTGCTAAGGGATTTACATGGCTTACATCATTTAATCCACTGCCTTCACACTTCAGAGGTGGGGAAATGGAGGCACAGCAAGGACAAAGTCCTCCAGCTGCAAGTGGCAGAACAAGGATGTAAACTTGGGTTGTTGGCTCCAGAGCTGTGGCTGCTGGTAACTACTGTGCCATGTGGTCATAGGATTTGGCAAGGAGAAAAAAAAAATCATTGTTTGGCCAGGGCCAACCTTTTCTATGCAGACCTGCAGCCACCCTGGGGCTTCTGAGAGGGGAGAATCCTGGATTCCTGCCTTGAGCACTGTAGGGTGCCCTCCCACCTTTCAGGGCCCCAGAAGGGAGGAAGGAGTAGGCAGGGAGGGTGCCCCATATTAAGGAGCAATAAGAGAAGAAGGTGCGGTGATGGTTAGAATCGCCTCTCCAAGGCCTAGTTTTATGTAAAATGGGTGTGATGATTACTTTGCAGGCATGTGATAAGGAGCAGAAGAGACCAGGTCTACTCAGTGCTAGCACAGTGCCCAACATGCTATGCCTAGAACCTACTACTGCTGCTGCTCACTCATGCCACTTCTCACCACCTTGACCACTCCAGACGACGCGGCTCCCTCTCAGGGCTGGAAGGCTGCCACCTTCTTCCCAGCCCAGTAGCTGGTACATCAGATGCTGAGCAAACAGCTGGCTGCAGTGATGCACCCCTATAATCCCAGTGCCTCGGGATTATGAGTTTGAAGAAAACCTCCACAACTTAGTGAGGCCTTGAGTAACTCAGAATGACCCGGTCTCACAACAAATAAATAAAAAAGGCTGGGAATGTAGCTCAGTGGTTAAGCGACACTGGGTTCAATCCCTAGTAGCAAAAGAAAAAAAAAAAAAAGAATACACACCTTAAAGGAAGATAGAGAGAAAAAGTAACAGTTGTAGTTCTAATTCAGCCACTTAGTAGGGAAGTGGACATGTCTGTTAGCCCCATGGGTCCCATATCTTCCTTTTTAATATACATCCATAAAGTATAATTCAAAACGTGTGGAATTACAAATTCTCATGAAAAACTTCAAATCATACAGCTAAAGACAGAGTCTCCTATGGTACCCAGTCCTCTAATCTCAGTCCCTCCCAGTGGTAGCCACTGGGATTGGCATGCACTGGACCTTTCCAGGGCTCTGCCTCTGCATCCCATGCATGCCAAGAGATGCAGTTTGTATATGCCTGGTTTTAACTTGAGTGGTTTTGTATCTGTTCATTTAGTCATATTTCCTGGAAGTTTTCGAAGTTCTCTTTGAGTCCTAAGGAGTGATCCTTCTGTGAGAGACTTGGCACCAAGGGTAGGGAAAGACTCTGTAAAGTAAAAAGCCAGCTGAGCAGGTGCAGTGGTGCCTGTAATCCCAGCCACCAGGAAAGCCAAGGCAGGAGGACTATGAGTTTGATACCAGTCTGGGCCACTTAGTGAGACTCTTTCTCCAAAAATAAATAAATAAAGAGAATAAAAGATAGAAAATCTGATAAGCAGAAGTTGAAGGCCAAATTCAGAGCAAAGCACAGCAACAGAATTAGAGTATACAATGGAGTCTTTGTTTCTGACCTCCGGCTACTGCACCCAGAAAAGCCATCTAGATCTCATCCAGGGCGCTGTGTGGTTCCGGACATGGGGACACATTGATTCACAAGGATACCCAAACAAATGCTCACAGGCACAGCTGTCAGTGCTTAGCTATGGCCACACACACAGGACAGCCGCGGCCCCACCTCCTCCACTGTCCAGCCGAGAAGTGACATGAAACACACAGAGGGAGCTGCCTACCTGCTGGAAGCGAAAGGACTCGGATCGCTTCTTCTGGTTGAGCTGCCACTCTTTGAAGTGCAGCACAGCCTCATCTACGTTGACGATGCCCAGCTTCACCTGCTCCTGCAGGGTGATAAGCTGCCGCTGGCCTGGTGTTTTCATCCCAGCAAAGGGATCATAGATGCTCGACTGGGGCCTGTCCCTCCACGGCCTGACGGGCGGCTCTGGAAAGGATGGCAGAATTCGGCTTGATAGTTTCTCACTTGGGAGATCAGACCCAAGGAGGAGGGTGGGGTAGTGAGGTTGGTCACATGCTCAAGAGGACAGGTCCCAAAGGAATAGTCACATGCAGAACCAAGAAGGGGGAAATGTGACATGGAATCAGACGAGAGGGATGCAGCTAATAATTTCAAAGTCTGTCATACCACAGCAGACGAGGCCACAACATTTAAGAGGGGTGTTAAGTTGCTAAACCCTCCAGGCCTTGATTATTGAGATGCCTTTAGACCAATTTTTCTCAGCCTCGATACCATTGACATTTGGGGCTCGATGATTCTTTGTTGCAGGGCTGTCCTGTACATTGTATGATGTTTAGCAGCTTCCCAAGTCTCTACCCACTGGGTGCCAGTAGCACTCCTTTCCCCAGTTGTGACAACCAAGTACGTCCCCAGATACGGTCAAATATCTTCTGGTAGGAAGGGAAAAATCACCCCCATTTGAGAACCACTTCTTTAGATTCAAACACAATCCCAGATGAGAATAGTCTTCCTAGAATCTAACCAGGATGCATCTCCCTGCTTCATTCCCACCCTG